>JAODAL010007287.1:42500-126504 GCA_025379985.1 Phyllomedusa bahiana
GTGTAGCTCATGAAGGAAGCCACATGTAGTGAGCTGGCTTGGTTGGTATATAAGGTGTACACATAGGTCATGGGTGAAATGAGCAATCATGCAAAAAAGGACAATTGGCTTTCGGGCTAGGGGTGGCAGTATTTATGAAACTGTGCAGTTTGTGAAACTGCCATTGATACTGCAGGGCGTCAGTTACGAAGGTTTGTGAGGGCGGACCGACAAGCTACAGTGGAGCTATTCACTGCCAAAATGAACCATGGGGCTACCAGTTGTATGTCAATATAGTTCGGTGAAACCTACTGTGTATGGGGCTCTAAAGCAGGATGGTCACTGCACCTCTGCTAATGAAGTTGCATTGGTCGACAAGGCTTAAATTTTAATTGGACCTCTGCTGCTTACCAAGGGTTGCCTTCTCTGATGAGTCTCGTTTACTGTTTAATCAGATGAATGGACGTTGGCGCAACAGGCAGAAAACCGAGAACAAACACCCTGCAACCATAGCTGGAAAGAACACAAACTGGTGGTGGCAGCGTTATTGTCTGCGGAATGTTTTCGTGGCATTCTCTGGGCCACTCGTCCACGTAGAAGGTGCACTCAACCAATTTGGATATGAATCCATCTTTGCAGATCACAAACACCCATACATGTTGATGGTCTTCCCTGGGGTGGATGGGATCTTTTTTGGTTTTAATCAAACAGATGGATGTTGGCACTCAACTTATTTGGGTATGAATCCATCCTTGCAGGTCAGGTCCACCCATACATGCCAACTGTCTTCCCTAGGGCAGGTGGGATTTTTTTTATCATGACAATACAACATGTCACATGGCTAGAAATATCCAACACTGGTTGGAATAGTGTAACCTAGACTTCCAAGTACTACCGTGGAGCCAAAATTACCCAGATTTGAACCCAACTGAGCATCTGGGATCATGCGATTGTCACGTTTACTCTAAAGACCATCTTCCACGCACTCTCTAGCAGCATTGGGATGCAGTCAGCATGACACCAGATACCTGTGACAACCTACCAGGACACTGCCGAGTCCCTCCCAGCCCATCTAGCTGCTGTCCGCGCAACACACGGCGGTTACTCTGGATATTAACTGGTGGTCATAATAATGTGACTTGACTGTGTATTATGAAAAGGTGTTTGATCACCCCAACTATGAAACCTTTGTTCTTAAACACTGTCATCAGACTTTATAGCAGCTCTCATTCGTAGGCAGCTGCATATCACGCCTACTGAACGTATATTTCCTCTTCATTTCCCTATGTCATTTATTGTGTCTTTTTTTTTTTTTTTTTTTTTTTTTAACACTTGCAGTGTTATAGGACAAATTATACATTTAGATCACACAAGATTGTTCCACATTGCACAAAGTTTGCTGGGGGAACTTCTGGGAGATGCAGTGTAGACTGCACTCTCCATGCTGTATTTACCTTTTCCATTATTTACAACCTTCCTCTTTGTGAGTTAATCCTAACATCATTTTATATTTTCGGTAACAGGGAGTGAACAGGTTTATTGTACTAGAGTCATAAAATGCTAATGAAGAAAACCTTAAAATGCAAATGTGTTTCACCACCGATGTTATTCCAGCAACTGAAAACACCAAAGATTCAAGCTAGAGCACGAAAAGGTCTTCATACAAAAGCCCCATTCTAAGTACTGCTTAGAATGACAGATTCAGCTTACCTGGGGACCAGTATCAGTAACGTAGTGAAAGTCAATGGACTAGCACACAATGGGCTCATTCTGAAATATTACCTAGCTGGAGCATTACTTAATGCCTCAACCAGTTTGTTCTGCATTACCCAGCACTACCAGGCTTCACAAGGAAGAACCTGACACCGACCTGAGCTACTCCCACACGGCCAGCCCTGTGCCAGAAATGCACTTAGCAGGATAAGCAGGTCTCGCATCTGTTTTACCTATTTACCCGCAGTTTACTTACACGCAAGTGTTCTAATCCATGAAAGACCAGCAGAATTGTCCTTTTAAATCCAGCTCAGCACCTGCTCACTGGTACAAAGCATCATGGGAGGTGTAGTCCAGACTCATGCATGTATTAAGCTGCCAATAGATATCAGGACAATTCTCCCAAATTTTAACTGCATTCAGCTTGGTTGAATACACATATTACTTTAATTGAGGGGACGAGATGATGATGAGTAAAATTAGAGTGGAGGCCTATCGACTGTAAAAACACAGTACAATAATAAAACAGTTAAATGGGTATTTCCATCACAGCACGTGTTGCTGGAAAGGCCAATTAGGGCATGTCCCCACGGCACAGGTTTTCGGACGGTTTGCCGTTTTTCAGAACGCCTGAAAAACCGGCCGAAAATGAGCACAATTGGGCAAACCGGCCGGTATTTGTCCTATGCTGTGGGGACGCGCCCTTACTTTAAAGGAGTTGTCTCCCCACAGGGTTTCAAAGAATGCATGAAAGAAATTCTCTGTCACTTCCTGGTTCATACTAATTTGCATAAGCTCCATGCTTGTACAGCTACGTTGTGCTTTCAGATGCTAATTAGATTAGATTAGCTTCTCAAACTACTGGAAGGACTTCTTATCTGATCCCCAAAACAAAAGCCCTAATTACAGAGCTGTTTACTTGAGATAAATCAAGCTTTTTACTGTCTGGCAGCACAGGACACTGACTGACACTGCAGACCTGTGTGATGACTCACTCTCTGTTATCTCATTGAACAAACAGCCCCAGGAGATTTGTTTACAGGTCGGTTACTGAGGGAACTGAAATAGCCACAGAGGTAATAAATTCACTTGTATCTCTTTAGGGAAAACAGAGGAACAATGCAATATATTTGGAAAATGTCTTTATTTTGTGTTCCCTACAATTTGAAAGCTATTCTTTGTAGCGAGACAACCCCTTTAAAGAAAGCAATTTTCCAAAATGCATGTTATGAAAAAAATATGTATGTAGTACCTAATCCAGGCCTTTTTTGCACCTTCAACTTGCTCGTCTTAGTTACTGACCACCACTGTGCTTTCAATGCTGGCCGGTAATGCAACATTACTATGGCGTTGCCTAAAGCCGGGATCGCTGAGATGCGTATTTTTTCGTATATGCACTCCCCCTCCCTCCGGCCAGACCAGGCCACAGTAAACTTAGTTCTCCGGCAGTCTCTGATAACTCTGTATTATCGGCCACCACTAAAAGCAGACAGTGGTGGTTCGTAACCAACGACACGAGAGAGCAAGTTGAAGGTGCCGAAAAAAAGCCTGTATTAGGTAAAGCATGCATATACAAGAATATTCCTTTTGAAAATGGTTTGCTTTATAGCAATTGGCCGTTTCAGCAGTACTTGTTGTGATGGGTATACCCCTTTAAGAAGTCAAGTTACCGGTCCCTTTACAGCAAAACTATATGTAGCTATCCCCAATATGCAGCCAATCAGCTTACCTTCCATCCAGTTGCGCAGTTTAATTTCACAACAGGTAAGAGGAGCGCCCACTCGACCAGTGCTGTAGTCCGACACTGAATGGAAAGAGAACCATTAACGTGTGACCTCTACAATAATCTGATCCCCAAAAAAATGCAGGCTCAATCAGTGAAAATGCAAGTATTTAAAAAAAAATAAAATAAATAAAAATCCAGCTTTAGTTACAATCTATTTCAACTGTAACTTCAGGCAATATTAGTTTAGCGTCTATTGCATATAATCAACAAATGGTATTTAAGTTTTACTCCCAGTCCATTTTTAAACTGGCACCGATAATGACTATTTGTGGATCAGTACATTGCTTGGGCAAGGGGGAGCCCAGTGCATAAAAGGCGGTCTGTCGTATTAAAAGTTGGTTAGCCAAAGCATTTCAGCTAATTGAATCTACAATACTCCCCTATAAAGCATTAGACAAGCAGGATAGCAGCAACACACCTATAAAAGCAAGAGCAAGCAAAGGAGCTGGACTCCAGTCTTTGAGGATTACTTCATCTTAACTAGATAAGCAATAATAAATGCTGAGATTACATGCTCCCGTTGTAGTCTCACTTTCAGGCTAGATCACTATTGTTAGTGATGTTGGGCGAAAGGCACACTGCACTAAGAGAAAAAGGAGATGTCGGACCGGAAGTTATACCGCCCTGGGAGCAAGGAGGTGCTGAAGGCTTTAAAGAGTATCTATCACCTCCACACAAAATGTAATCGTAGAGGAAAGAAGATTTTTTTTTTCCAATATATGTCATTAGCAAATTAGAGGGCTTACCTCAGTATTACAGGGGAATAGATTTTACTTTCACTTTCTTAGACAGATCTTCATATGTAGCAGGATTAAAGGGAACCTGTCACAGATTATGCCCCTTTTGCTGAGGACAGCACAAACTAGTGACAGACCTGCTGTCCCTTATTCTGTAAGATGCAGCAGTTTTAGAACATTTAATGTTCAAATCTTATTCATGAGCAGGTGTTAGCCCCGCCCACCAAAGGCTAGCCCCGCCCACCTGGCAGTTATTCACATTTCTACATATTAAAAGTAATAGGTTTATCAGTTTAGGTGGGCGGGGCTAGCCTCAGGTGGGCGGGGTTTGAAGAAAAAAAAAGACTTTTCAGGAATCTTTTCTGGTTGAAAACTGCAGATTTGAGGGGTAAATGCTCTAAAACGACAGCATCTTACAGAATAAGGGACACAGCGCTGGAAACAGCAGGTCTGACACTACCTTGTGCTGCCCTCAGCAAGGGCGGCATAATCTATGAGACAGGTTCTCTATTGCTGTTGAGAGATACCACCTGTGTAGGGGGAGCTGTGGAAATATCTGCTTGTACAGGGTTAGTCTCTCATTACATACAGTACAGCAGGCACAGCACACTGAAAACAGTGAAACACTGCTGCTTGTGTTCTATCCAGTACAGAAACATCAGCCCAGAGTTTATCAATGTACAGATGTAGACTTCCTGACTCCCCCTTTTCACAGTAGGCTCTCCCAGCTCAGAAGCAGTTACATAGACACAACTATCAACACAGTGATCCATCAAGCTGCCATGTGCCGACTTGGCCCACTTCAGAGCCGTCTTAAAAGGCCAGCGCTTTATTTAAAAACTGAATTACAGGTAAAATGCTTTGATTTTCTTAATGAAGCATACTTAAGAAAGTGTTTGTATTCAGGTCTCCTGTTAGTTCATGAGGTTTCCCTGGAGGTGAGAGGTACTCTTTAAGGAATACTAAGTTAAAGAGGTTATCCATATCCTAACAACCTATAGTCACTTCCCCCGGTCCTTTCAATGCTGGGTCTCTCTGGTCTTCTGTTTATAGTCTGCTACATCTGAAAGGGCGTTTGAATGCTGCGGCCGATGACTGGCTTCAGAGGTCACGTGCTACTCATTAACATCGTTTGGAAGGGAACAGCTCCCAATGGTGACGTAAGTAGAGGCACGTGAAGAGAGGACCGGGGAAAGTGGAGTATTTTTTCCATTTGGTCCCAGGACCATATTTTTGTTAGGACATGTACAATCCCTTTAATTCTTAATAGCCAGCAAAAACCTCTAAATTTAGGTCAAGTTTGGGGATACTGTTAAAAATGCAAGACCAAGAACCCCAATTTTGTTCAGTGCTGAAAATGGCTCTAATCGAGTTACATGACTAGTCAGTGTAAAAATATAGAAACTCCACCATACGAACTATACCTCAAGCAAGAGGTAAACATACTGCTCTATTTTGTGAGCAATCTGCATAAACTTACACAAGTTTTGTTTCAGCACACACCCAGCCTATTAACCACTGACTGCAACTTATTTCCATTTCTGGTTACAGGAAGAGATCAGGTATTGTTTTATATTTTATGCATCCAAATTTAGATCTAGGAAGTGGTTAGTAATCTCATAATACTTTTATTATAAGACAGGCAGTCATTCTTATGCCTACCTTCAGTGATGGTACCAGCCCCACAAGTTTCTGTTAATCCATAGCCCTGACCAACTGGACAGCAGAAACAAATATTCATAAATCTCTGGGTCTGTGGAGATAAAGGAGCCCCACCGCACAGCATCATACGGACATTCCCTCCTAATAAAGCTTTCACCTTTTTGAAGAGTATCCTGTAAGAGAAAAAGCAGAAGAAGCTATGAGTGGTAATATAACTTACAGCTACAAAGCTACAGTTCACAGTGTCTGCAATATTACCGGGAAGAGAAAAAAAAAAAAAAAAAGTATTACTCAGAAACCCACCACTATTTGAAGAGTAAAATAATATTGCTTTACTGGGAAACACCACTGTGGTTTTTATGCTAGTTTTAGAAATCCCTTAAGCACCAAGCAATCCTGTTAGTATAGGAAACATACACAAGTACACCGATCACTCCAAAACAACGTCAGCGCTGCATCAGTTATAAGATGGACACCAAGGGCACCTGATGACAGACCCCACTGACTACAATGGGGTTCAACTAGTTTCCATTATAGCATCAGTCATTTGAATGGAAGGAATAGTGCTGCATGCTGTGCTATTTTTTTCTGTCACTTTTGATATAATATGTGACAGAGGCACCGAACAGAACCTCTGATGCAGAAATAAATAAGGTCTAAGGCTGTAATCACACTGTATTTTGCAGTATTATTGGTGGTATATGTCCGAAGGTTTTCCTGACATTATGGACGCATAGAGTATAAACATTGCATCTGTTGCCCATAAGCTCCTAAATTTTAAGAAAGAAGAAGGAAAAAACCCACAACACATTGATTGCTTGATAGAGACATGCCACCAAGGGCTTGGTCTTGGTGGGGGGAGCCAATGGTTATCTGTCAGCAACACTAGGTTGCTGACAGCTACATAGTTACATAGTTTGTCAGGCTAAAAAAAAAGACATACGTCCATCCAGTTCAGCCCATTTTGCTAAAGTGTTGCTACAAAGTGTTATAATGGCTGATATCCAGCCATTATGGGTTGGCCTCCCCAGAACAGCTGCAGATGGGTGGGTGGCTGTTCCCACGTTCCAGATCCCCATTGTCCAGCCCAGGTATTGGGTAGGTCTCTGGAGACCTACTAAAGGCCTCCTACTCCAGGTGATCAGAGGGTGTGGTCAGCCGCAGTTTGGAGCAGCAGTGGAGCTTGTGAGAGGAGGCTCTTAACCCCCAGGCTTGAGGAAGCCGGAACCAGTGGAGACTGGTGAAGTGAATTGCTGGTGGTGCTGGATGGTAGATCCAGACCACAGGTTAGAGGAGGCAATCTAATGTGTGTAATCAGTGGGTAGACGGCCGAGGATTTTGTTTATATTTTGTTTCCTGTGCCTCAATAAAGCTGGCTAAGGCCAGGTTAAAAGACTACTGGTGCCCAAAGATTGATTTGCCAATACGGGTCTACCAAAGACGGCGATCCCGTGAGCTAAGATACCCCCAGGACGGCGTCCGGACGCAAGTGAGGCGTCTCTCTCTCTCTCTCTCTGGAATAGCACAGCAGATTCTATTCTGTGCAATATAAAGAAAAACTATACTGAGCTGTATCTGTCTGATGAAAGCCATACTTTTGGCCTCCGTCATATGAATGGGGACCCATAGATGTGACAAATGCACCAGAAGCTTTTTTTTTTTTTTTTTTTTTTTTTAAACGCACTAAACACACAATGTGAAAGCAGCATAGATCTAGTCGGCAGATGCTGGTAATGTGCTGTTCAGTGCTTTACAACAATATTTCTACAAAAATGTAGCAGTTTCCTCAGAATTACTTTTTCAGCTCCAATAGGATACCTCATGGCATCAGTTTTAATTACACATTACATAAGGGAGCATCGTATCCTTTCTTTATTTGCTCCAGTTTGTAATCGTAACCCAGCTTGAACAGGGTTCTCTGGAAAACATTCATTTCCTGCACTTTGCTCATGACATTCTTGTAAATGCGATCCATGATTTCCTGTAAGAATCATTAGGTAAGTTAGCCTACCTACAACAATGTATAGGTAGCTCAAATGTGAGGAACCTGCCATAAGGTTTATGCCACCCTCTCTGAGAGCAAGATTTGATAGAGGGAGAGATGCTGAGCTCTGTGATATATAGGGTTATATGATAGAGGAGAGAAGCTGAGCTCTGTGATATATAGGGATATATGATAGAGGAGAGAAGCTGAGCTCTGTGATATATAGGGATATATGATAAAGGAGAGAAGCTGAGCTCTGTGATATACAGGGATATATGATCGAGGGAGAGAAGCTGAGCTCTGTGATATATAGGGTTATATGATGGAGGAGAGGAGCTGAGCTCTGTGATATATAGGGTTATATGATGGAGGAGAGGAGCTGAGCTCTGATATATAGGGTTATATGATGGAGGAGAGGAGCTGAGCCCTGTGATATATAAGGTTATATGATAAAGGAGAGACGCTGAGCTCTGTGATATATAGGGTTATATGATAGAGGAGAGAAGCTGAGCTCTGTGATATATAGGGTTATATTATAGAGGAGAGAAGCTGAGCTATGATCTATAGGGTTATAGAATAGAGAAGCTGAGCTCTGTTATATATAGGGTTATATGATAAGGAGAGAAGCTGAGCTCTGTGATATCTAAGGTTATATGATAAAGGAGAGACGCTGAGCTCTGTGATATATAGGGTTATATGATGGAGGAGAGGAGCTGAGCCCTCTGATATATAAGGTTATATGATAAAGGAGACATGCTGAGCTCTGATATATACAGTAGGTTTATAGGATTGGATTCTGAATTTGAGTAAAAAGCAGAGAAAATCTTAAAAGCGATACTGAAAGTACTGCTGACCCCGCCCACATACAGTGATTGACAGTTTGCTCTGTACACACACTGATACAAGGAAATGTATCAAATCATTGTATGTTGGCGGGGTCAGCAAGACTCAAGGAGTCCCATCAGTACTTTCTTTTCTTTTTACTCAGAAATTTCACTCCAAATCCTGTGAAACTACATATCAGAGATCAGCTTCTCTCCCTCTATCACATCCTGCTCTCAGATAGGGCAGCAAAAAACACCTGAGAGGTTCCCTTTAAAAAGGGCTTGTCCATGTGTATATTTTAACATAAATTAATGCTGCTATGGCGGTGACAAAAAAAAACAAAAAACGTCTCAAAGCGTTGATATCAGCAATGGCATCTGACTGCTGCAGTCAATCAGTGGCTGTATCAGTCACTATCCAATTGCCAGATCCATAAGTTAACAGAAGACTTGGCAGGAGCACTGACAGGGCTGAAACGGAGGGGAGTAGTAAGGTCAATGTGTGTTCTTTATATTTTGTCACATCAGCATATTTTTTTTTTTTTTTTTTTTTTTTATACAATATACATCCGGACAACCACTTTAATAAGTGGAAAGGAACACTTTGGTTGATGTGGATAGCAAACGTGTTCAATTTAATCATGGACAGTAGGATTCAGATAGTGGGGGACATTTAATAGTGTAATTTCCTCAGTTCTCTGACAGAACCACAAATAAATAGTTGAAACACTGTCACATGGCAGCTTTACAACTTCCCTCTCTAAGGGCATTCATACAGGGTACTATCTACACTAGTATTAAAGGGGTTGTCTCACTACATTGATTCATGTTACTACAGTCCTGTTTCTTGGTTTCACTTTGAATTCAGGGGCGTGTTTACTGGCTTCCACTAGGCTGCAGTAGAAGCCAGGTCTGTAGCTATAGCGACCAGCACTGGCAGCCTACCAGGAGAGATCAAACAGGTCTGTAGCTATAGCGACCACTGGAGCTGATGCAGCCCATACAAGAGGTGATATCTAGGAATAGGTAGGACACTGTTAATGGACACATATTACAAAGTGACTTGTTTTTGCAAGATCTTTAACATAAAAAGCAATCCTTGTAGTCAGACAACCCCTTTAAAAACACATTCATTTTCCCAGACACCTCAAAGTCCTCCAAAAAGTATATCCGTTCTACATACACTATTACTTACCTTCTCCACAGCCCTTATTATACAGAGCGCTCCCTCTACATTATAGCTCAGTTAAGCTGTAAGAGATATATTAGGGCATGTCTCCACGGCACAGGCTTTCACCCGGATTTACAGATGGTTTTCGGTTTTGAAAGCAGTCTGTAAACCAGCTGTCAACCTTTTACATGGACTTCAATGGAAAATACGTGCAGCAGCCTCCCCACTGCACGGATTTTCCTCCAGACGTTTTTTTTACAACACCGGTGGTCCGAAAAACTTAAAACATGTTCATTCTTCCGCCTGGTTTCAGGTGGAACATGAACATGTGGGTGCGAAGGGGGAGGGCTTGAATCCGCAAACTGCAGAGAAAAGCCGTCCCCCCGCGTGCCAAAAACAGAGCAAATACTGGTCGGGATTTCCTGACTGGTATTTGGTCTGTACCTTGTAAATGGCCCATTAGTCGAGAAGCTTGCTGACTGTTTCCTGGTACAAGAACTGTCAATGCAGCTGTGTAGTCAGGATCTGTATTCAATAATGCAGTCTAAAAAGTAGCCAGCATCTGAGCTTCTCTAGCCAGCGTTAGCCCACCTTATAAATACACAGCAATACTTACAGGCACAGCTGCCATCAGGGTGGGCCTCAATACAGTGCAGTCCCCTTTGCTTCCCTTCTTAATTTTACTGGACTGTAAAGACAAAAACAGGAGATGTACAATTACGTTAAAAACAGTCTGTACATGTTGTAAAGCCATTTACCTATTTTATGCCCTAGACCCAGATGTTTCAAGAGCTTCTTAACACACCACAGACACGACTCAGGCTTTCGGAACAAGAAATGGTAGACAATGCAACTCCCAACACTAATCAAATCTACATTAGCTGAATGGCACAGCTTTGAAGCTGAAACCAGACACTAGCCAGTTTTTTTTTTCTATTCTGGCCTTTGCTGCCATGACTTGAGATCTTTGATGTGAACAGGATTTATGTAGAAATGAAAGGAGTGAAGCGGCACAGCCCCGATTATCATACAATCATCATATTTCTTACAGGTTCAATAGATAGTAGTATAATGTTGTACCGTGTTAGCCATAGAAAGTAGTAGAAGAGTGAAGAAATAAGGCGATACCTTTTTCAGGCTAACTGAGTATATTTGATGGTGAGCTTTCGAGAGAACTAGCTCCCTTCTTCAGACAAGTTGTTATACAAGAAATTGAAAATTCACAGACTTTTTATACACAAAAGACATGGACCTTCAAAGGATCTTAGAATTCTTAAAAATAAAATGCAATAATTATTGCAATTATTGCAATTTGTTATTTTTAAGAATTCTAAGATCCTTTGAAGGTCCATGTCTTTTGTGTATAAAGTCTGTGAATTTTCAATTTCTTGTATAATAACTTGTCTGAAGAAGGGAGCTAGTTCTCTCGAAAGCTCACCATCAAATATACTCAGCCTGAAAAAGGTATCGCCTGATTTCTTCACTCTTCTACTAGGTTCAATAGATGAAAAGAATCCAAGGTGGGCTGACATTTTAGTCCGTTATCTGTAGTAATGAAATCTCTGGAATTTTGGTTGCTTAAGAATTTCCAACGTCAGTAAAGAATCAATCATGCCAGTTGCAGCCTGTTCCAGAAGCGCAGCCTTATGTCTGCTTCACATCTGCAGAGCTATTTCTGTATTGTGTTCGGGTCATAGGAAAAAAAAAAAAAAAAATGAAAAAATGGCATGCGGGATCCTTTCATGACGCCCCAAACCTCCCCTGATGGATCCCATAGACTATAATGGGATCCGTGGGGATTCCATGATGGCGTCAATCATTTTAATTGGAAAAAATAATGCTGCATGCTGCGCTATTTTTTCTAAATTTTTTGACAAAATCTGTTATGGAGGCTGCAGACAGAACCTTCGACGCAGATGTGAACCTGGGTGACCAAAAAGATGACCAACACTATGAAGTGCAGGCCCCACTTTATTAAACACATTGACATGGTCTAAAAGTCAGTGTCACATGTGGTTAAAATAAAACTTATTTTTACTCTAAAAACTATATATACTCAATTACTATCCAATAGCAACAACTAGACAACAGCACAATATTTCCAAAATAACATTTTTACCCAATCAGACAATCGTATCCATGGATTCCATGACAAGCGCACTTTTTACAAAAAAAATTTTCTTTTTGTGTGAACCGCAAACTGGTTCCCTTGAACCTGTGACAATTTTTAATAGCCGAGATAGAAGACTTAAACACCTCTGTGGCGAAGGTACAACCTTTCCCGGATAATCAAGCCCGCTTCTCTTGTTCATGCACAGCACTTTTTAAACAGGCTACACAGCACACAAAAAGGTCTTTTTTGGGTTATTTTTTTGAAACCCTGAAAACCCAACCTTTTGCAAGCCCATAGATTTTAAATGCAGGTTGTTTTTTTTTTTTTCTCCCGCCGCGGTTTTGGGGAGCTTGTTTAAAATAGCCGCTTTTTGCATCTGTTTCCGTACATTCAATTGTCGGGCCGCCCAAAAAAAAAAATAAATTTTTTTTTTGAAAACAGGACAAAAAACGCAGTTTGCATCCACAAAACCTCAATTTCCTATTTTTTTGGGGCCTAGCTGTTTGTCTGTAAGCCTTACTTCTTTTCAGGCTTCCCATACACATGCAGCTTAGGATTAGGGTTTTAACCCCTTAACCCGCCCACCTTTTTTGACGGGGGGCATTTCATCGTTCGTCGCAGCGACGTCTTTTGGCTCGCGCGAAATGGGGGTTTGCGGCCCCCGGGCCCGCAATTGCGCGGGGGATCGGGGGCTGTACTACACAGCCCCGATCCCGAGCATGTCCTGCGGGGCATGGGGGAGCGGAGAAACCTCCGCAACCCGATGCTTAAACCCTTTTGATTGCGGGGGTGCTTTAAAACCCCCAAATCAAAGGTATCTCCTGCTCTTCAGGTGATCGAACACCCTGCCCCCCCACAAGCCGGGGGCCCCGGCCACAGTCCGCTCTGGGACCTAGCGGGGCCCCCAACTGTCGGGTAACAAGCCAGGACCTGGACCCCACTGTGTGCTGTCCTAATCACGCCTGTGTCAGACGGGCACAGATTATAATTATTTCAAATTGAAAAACCTGTTTTCCCCATAGAAGACACCCCCATAGCAAGACTAAGGGGGGGGGTTTTTGGAGGTCGACTAATGTAAGGACATCCCCCAAAAGTAAGACGTATAAATTTTACTTTGTCTGCGCTCGGGCGCTGCGATGGCCCGGGCGCCGACGGGGACGCTTCAGCTATAATGGGCTCCTCAGGGAGCGCATATAGCTGAATGCCGAGTAACAGCGCACAGTGTCCGGGCGCTGCGCTGGCCCGGGCACTGTCCGCGATCCCTTCACCTATATGCAACTCCTCCGGAGCGCATGCAGGTGAAGGGATACCACTGCGGGGCACAGAGCGAGTGCTCCGTAGTGGCCTCCGGGCGACCGCAGACTCGCGGCTGTCCGGAGCTCCCTTTCATCACGCTGCTGCGCGGCCTGATGATGTCCCCCCGCCTGTGCCGGCAAGAAGATAGAGCAAGGGGAGAGCGCGGGAGACGGAGCAGCGGGGATCCAGGAAAGGGTGATTGTTTGTTTTTTTATTTGATTTTAATTGCCTACAGCTGCCTTATACCTGCCCTAAAACCCTCCCTACAGCTCCCTTTAACCTGCCACAGCCACCCTATACCCTGCCTACAGCCTGCCCTATACCTGCCTATGGGGCCATATACCTGCCAATATAAGACATACCCCAAAAGTAAGACATGGTGGGACTTTTGGGGGTAAAAAGAATGTAAGACGCTGTCTTGCTTTCGGGGAAACACGTTATGCTAATACATTACTAAGTGTAAAAAAAAAAGTAAAAAAATGTTAAACAGTTTTCCCTTCATGGGAGTAAAAAAAAAAAAAAAAAAAAAAAAAAAGTACAAAAACCCCCAAAAGTGTAAAAAAAAAAAAAAAAAAAAATAAAATAAAAAATATTTAATAAAAAAAAAAATTGTACAGAAATTACACGCACAAAAAAACTACACATTTGGTATCCACACGACCGTAATAACCTGTAGAATTAATCAAAACAAGTTATTAAGTGTGAAATGGGGAATGCGTAAAAAAAAAAAAAAAAAAACAAAAAATTTTTTGTAAAAAAAATAAAAAAAAATACTGCAATTATTTATAAGTGTATTTAAACTATTCCCTTAAAAAAACAACTTGTTCAATAAAACGAGGCCTCACCCAACCGCGCATTAAAAAAAAAAAAAAAAAGAAAAAACTGTTTAACCCTTAAGGACCCAGCCTTTTTTTGACCTTTCCCCTGACACACCCCTATTTTTTGAAATTTGACGTGTCAATTTATGTGGAATAATTTTTTGACACTTTTACCTATTCATGGATTCGAAAATGTTTTCTCGTGACACATTGTGCTTTAAGTTAAAAGAAATTTTTACCCATAAAATCCTTGTTTGTTTGTAAAAAATATCAAAATGCATAAAAATTTTTAAAAAATTTTTTTCGATTTGAAATTTTGCAAAATTTCTGCGTGCAAGACAATAATTTATTCACCACAAAATATTTATAACTAGCATTACCATTGTCCACTATAGGGGCATCATTTTTTAAATGTTTTTTTTTTTTTTTTACACATTAGGGGGCTTAAAAATTTTAGTAGTAATTTCTCCATTTTAAAGAAAATTTGAAATATACTTTTTTTTTAGGGACCACTCCAGTTCGACGGGGTTTTAGGGGCCTGCATGTTAGAAACCCCCAAAATTTTACGCCATCGAGAAACTAAAACCCCTTAAGTTTTTTTACAACACTATTTAGGAATTGAAAACCCCTTCAATATTTCACAGAAATTTAAAGCAAAGTGGGGGAAAAATTTTAAAAATTTCATTTTTTTGCAGTTTTTAATATTTACCCATTATTCACGGGAAAAAACGGTAAAGTACTAGGAAAAATCAACTTAAATCTTTCCCCCCGGGGGCGCCTTTTTTTAGAGAACCCATATGTGCCCAAAATGCATTTTTGGCTCACCCATAACCCCCGAATAGGGGACACCTATATACTCTGGGGTCTCATTTTAAATTTACGATTTATTTAGGCGCCATTTCGGGTTTGGGACCCCCAAAGGGTAAAACTTAATACACACCAAAATGACCGATTTGGAAACTAACACCCCTCAATGAATAATCCAGGGTGCATTGAGTAATCCCCCCCACAGGGATTCACAAATTTTTTTTAGTATAAGGCTGTGAAATGAAAAAAAATTTTTTTTCAATAATCTGCAATTTTAGTTTAAATGTTTCTAATACGGGAACCGGGGAAAAAAAAACCCCTAAAACTTTGTTAAGAAATTTCTTCCAAGTTCGGCAATACCCTAATGTGGGTGTAAATGCTGTTTGGGGGCAGGGGCAGGGGGTATAAGGGAGGAGCGCTATTTGGTTTTTGGGAACGCAGTTTTTGGGGGGGCCCTGTCCTTTTTGCAAACCCCCCCCAAGTAGCAGAACAGGCAAAACCCCTTCCAAGTCGCCCATTTTGGATTCAACACCTCAGGGACTCATCTAGGGGGGTATTCTGCTTTTTGGGATGCAAGGGTTCCATAGTTTTTTTTTTAGCATTGGGCAATGAAAAGGGGGGGAAAAAGCATTGGTCAGTTTTTTTGAGTTTCAATTTTACACATTCGCCGTGCAGGTAAATAAATGTGTAACTTTCTAGGGGGGTCGGTAAAATTTACAATGATATAGTTTTTATATAGTTTTTCTGTTTTTTTACTTTTACACAGTAAAAATAATCTATAAAAAAATTGCTTTTTTATGTTGCCATTCTGACAGCCATAATTTTTTTTTTTTGCTGTTGCGAGCGTGTAGGGCTTGTTTTTTTGCAGGATGAGTTGAAGTTTTTTTTGGTCCCATTAGGGGGTGCATATGATGCATTTTTTGTGAGAGTTTTAACAAAATACAGAAATCGGTAGTGTTTTTTATTTTTTTTTTTTATAGGGGGCACTGTACAGCTATTGACAGGGTAGTTTTATTTCAGCAGGTAAAACTTTAAACCCCGATCCCCAATTTGTATTTTTTTTATTTTTTATGCTTTTAACAAAAAAAAACCCTTTTTTAAACCAGGAAATACTTTTTGCATCCCCATACCCGGGGGCCATAATTTTTAAATTTTTTCTTGTTTGGGAGCGTGTAGGGACTTGTTTTTTTGCAAAGATATTTGACGTTTTTTTTAGTATCATTTTTGGGGGACAAGGTTTTTGATCCTTTTAAATCCTTTTTTGGGGGCCCAGGGTGAAAAAAATACAGCAACCTTAGTAGTGTTTTTTTTTTTTTTTTTTAACAGGGCTACCGTCGTATCCGGATAAGTTAGTTTATTCTTTGGGTCGCTACGATTATGCGTACCCTATTTATATTTTTTTTTTTTATGTGAAGCACTTTAAAAAAAAAGAAAAGTGTTTTTAGTTTAAAAAAATATTATGCACGCACTTCTAAGCTTACTTTTTTATTTTTCCAATACAGAGCTGTAAAAGGGATTTTTTTTTTGGGGAATGAACAGACGTTTTAATTGGTACAACTTTGGCTTTTCTAGGAGTTTTTGACCCTTTTTTATTCCATATTATTTGCTGCGGGATGAACAATAATTTTAAATTTCTGTGATAGTTTTTTTTGGGGTTTTTTTTTTTTTTATGGCGTTCCCCGTACAGGTTTAATTTAAAATGACGATTTATAGGGGAGATCGTTATGCACGCGGCATACCAAATATGGGTACTTTTTTATTTTTTATTTTTTTGGGGCGTTGGCGTTTTTAAAAAGGGGGAAAAGGGCGGGGTACGTATTTTTGTTTTTTTTTTGGTTTGGGGTTTTAATTTTTTTTTTCATTTTTTTTTTAAATTTTTTTTTACATTTTTATTTTACTTTTCCCCCTAGGGGATTTGAAGAAATCTTTAGACTCTATTCAATAGAAAACATGCTCTTTTTTGCTATGACTGGTTTCCATTAAAAATGTCGTCACGTGCCGGGCATGCCCACAGGGCACGCCGGCTGTGACGTCACAGACAACCCGGCATTCTCTGCCTTCCGTGCTTTTTCTCAAGGGGAGGAGCGCACGGATCGGGGCGATCCGGGGCTGCTGCCGCCGACAGGACGCAGGGGGGGGCGATCTCCTCCTGCTCTCCCTTTGTTATTGCGACCCCATCGTCGGATAATTAAGGGGTGATCCGGGGCGGCCCCCCGCTGCGGAGTCAGCTGTAATATACATGACACCCCGGCCGTCGCCCAACTCTGCTTTAAGGTTCGCCGATCCTCAGGACGTATCCATCGAGGTACGTTAACCCCAAAAAGACCTGGACGTATGGACCGCTAAGGTCGTTAAGGGTAAACGCAAGGAGGCCAAAACTAAAAAAAAAAAGTTTGGTCATTATACTTTTCAAGCGTTTGGGTTAAAGGGGGTTAAAAAAGGGTTTTTCCACGATTTTAAAGTTTCGGGGATCCCCCAAAATGGGTTTTAATCATTTTTTTTAAAATGAACCCCCGAGCACAGTTTTTTTATATCCCTTAGTTTCCCGATATTTACTTAGACACACCCGGGCACTGACAGGAGCTGATCTGGGCCCACTTGGGGTTGTCGCACTTATCTGATGACAGGGAACATGAAGGAGCTTGCAAGGGGCTGGGTAGAAAAAACATGAATGAGCCCCGTTCTTTTGTATAGAGAATCCACTGGTTGTAATGTAATTTGAGTAAAAATTCAGAGTCCCCCGGGTCTCAGCCCCCTCCCTCCCCCATGACTCAGCATGCCCAGTATCTTCTCTCCCGAGCAGATGAGAGGGAAGGAATCCTTCTGCAAAAACCCCTTTAATGCAAGTTTTGAAGCCAAAACACAAAAATAAATTTAAAAAAAAAAAAAAAAAAAAAAAAAAAATTCCATCCCCAATGCCACATGTGTAAAACTGAAGCCTGCAATCTGAATGTCATTTTATGTGGGTTAAAACCCCCGGAGCAGGAAAAGGCGAAAGGATAGTTTCTCCACTTTTTCCTTTTCCCGGCTTGGCGAGGTGCCAGTGCAGCAAAAGGCTAATACCATTTGGATTTAGAGTCCGCCCCCCCCCATCTCCACACTGCTCTGCGTGGCAAAGCCCTAAACTAGCCACCCTCTACGGCAGGAAGATCAGCGCTAAAGGTTTTGGGATTAACAACCTTAAAAAGGCATCTTTGGGCCTTTATGACACATGGGGCACCAAAACATCTCTGGTAAACCAATCTGAACTACTTTAAAAGCAACCCAGAAAGAAGGTACATACAGCACGAAAAGCCTGCTGGGACACTCACATGATGAACATGGGGTCACAGATTATTGAACAATATGTTAAAGGGGTTTTCTCACCATGCACATTCACAGAGCTGTCAGGTGTGGGAAAAACCATTAGAACTCTGTACTTTTCATATCCATTGCTTACATATAAAAACTGTCTATATGCTATGTGCATGAATTATTCCTTTTACCCCTTTCCCTTGACCCGATTAAATCGGGTATTATGGGGTTGAAAACCTGCCTCAAGAAAGTTGCCTCCGGGTATAACTGTCTTGGATGTCTGAAGACTTTAAAAAAGGAGCCCTATGGATTAATGGAAAAAGCTTAAAACAAAGCGACTAATGACACAGAAAACCCTTTTGGGCATTTTTGCGACACCGCATCCCGGACAGTAAACAACTCGGGGGGTTTAAACGACCTGGAACGGTTTTAACATTATCAGAGCATGCAAAAAAAGTATATTTCCAAATATGAACTCGTTCTTTTTATCTCCCCATCAAAGTCAATTAACCCCTGATCAGCTAACCAGCTTACCAAAAGCTTACGTAACAAGTATATAAAATTCATGTACTTTCCCCGTATTAAACAGAATTTTCTTTTTCCCGAAAAACCGTGTTGGGGCAGTACTTCCCTAAACTGCGTATACAGCAAATAACCAATTTTGGGGGAGGGGGGCAATTGGCAAAGTAAAATACAAAAGGGTTAAACTGTACTTATCAGAGCCACAGTCCACTTTAGACTTGCACTTACTGGTCAGGCTGTGGGTGGTTGACATGTTAGCTCTGCTGTTCCTAGCTATTCCTGTTACAGTTATATCATTGCAGGAGATTTATAAGCTTTTACAAGGCACATGTCTAAAGGGTGAAAGCTTCTCATTTACTTAGGTAGACAAAATCCAGTTGCTAGAGATAAGACTGCAGGGAGTTAAACCATGGTCAAAACAGCAGCTTGAGGAGCAATCAGATAAGAGATTGTGTGGTCAGTACACAAGAGAAACTTGTGTTCTCTAAAGACTAGATAGAATCTTCTTTATCGTCTGACCAAAGAAAAGTCAGAGCAGCAATGGATTTGGTAATATTCTTCATTTACTTTTCCTTACATTTAAAAAAGCTAATCATGAGTGAAAAAACCCATTTTAAAGGACATTACTTTTATATATTTTTTGCAATACAAGGCCTCACTGAGGGCGACCATAAAACTGATTTGGCCCTCCGTGAAAAGGAGTTTGGCAACGATACTTTACACTTTCTCTCCAAAAGAAATCTGATCAAAACCTGCACATTTACCTGCACCCAAAGGCCAATACTGACCATGATTAAAAGTTTGCGGGGCCCCCAAAATTTAAAAACTGTTACATGCATAGATGGAGGTTTTTTGCCCGGGGTCCAATGGGCTATTTGTGTGCATCCCCCAAAAAAAACCAAAGGCTCCACAGTTACGTAATGGTTTGAAAGGGCTTTTGGGACAAAGGGCCGGGCCCACAGAAAAATGCACTTTTGGGAATACACATTTAAAGGGAAAAATTTCCCTTATATTTTAGCGAAATATCTTTTTTGTTTGCCTTTAGTACCAAAAACAACCAGTATTTTTTAATCATTTTTCTCACATTGTGAAAAAAAGGGTAAATTTAAAATAAAATTTCACCTTTTTAAAACCCCCAAACCAGATATAAATGGTGGAGCTGCACAAGCACAGTTTTCTCCCTAAGGGAGTTTCTAATATATTTGGGCACAATTGTTCAGCTGTATTCCGAACTCCCATAGAAAAAAGAGGAGAAATCAAAAGCACCCCCTGTCCTCAAGTAGCCCCTCGCCTCAAATTTTAACTTCGAGAAGGAAAAACCCATTTACCTTTTTCAGTCAGTGGCTTAAATGTTATGGCTAGATGGCTTATGTGCTTCTCGCACACAGGTCGAAAAAACAATGTGCGACTATTAGCTATCAAATAAAAATAAAAATGTGTATTTTTTTTCTTTTTTTTTTAAATTATGTTTCCCTATATACATTTCTCTCCGGTTTGTCTCTCTGATTTCCCCTCTGTAATCTTCAATACCAGAGCAGGGAGGATTGCTTGATGGTTTGCTTACAAGCCCACTAAAGGCCTGAGAGAGGTAAATGTTAACAGCAGAACCTGAAAAATAAAAAGAAAACCTGAACACACCATCCCTAACCCACAGTGCAGAAAGAGATTAACCCATTATCCTTTCATGTACTGCTTTAGTCACTGCCACTGTCAAGTTTAATCTTGTCCACATGTAGCCTCATTCGAAATAGTAGATAATGACATAATGATCACTATTGCTCACTGGATAAGTATTTCTTGTAAGAGCTGCAGTAAACAGCGATAAGTCTGCCTTGCCATTCAAGAGTTTTACCTATTTATGATCATGGGTTTAGAAGGGCAAAATTTTTTTATGAATTAATTGGAAAGGAGTGCCAAACTAAAATACTGCCGCAAATTATTTTATATATATATATAATATATATTAAAAATATAATATAAGATATATATATATATAAAAAAGGAAGGTTTTAAAAGGAATATTGATTTGAACAGAAATACCCCTTTCTTGACGGCAGTGTCCCTGTAATGAGGATATGCGATTTACAAAGTGCAATCATTTAAAACATACAATTAGCTAGCAATAACTTCCATAACACCAACCCTTGTAATATAAGAAAGTCACCCCAAAACTCTCCGCCATTTCCTAGTTAAAGCGTGCCACCGGGTAAACACCCCAGCAACTACCATTGTAAATTTTACGTCCCCCTGGCCCCAACAAGCTTTTTTTTTCGGTTTAAATCCGGCTAGAGCAAATTTGTAACCTTTTTACTGTTAAAACACAAGACAAAAGGTTTTTTTTCCCATTGAATCTGCTACTCCATGAGTAAAGATTTTACGCTGGGTAAATTTGGCTTTGTGCCTTAAGGCGCAGGCGGTTGCCAAAGTCTAGGTCAATGTAGAAGAACAATGATCTATTTCAGGACAGGCTGGGCAGTGAGCATGTAGTTCTGAAGACTTTTGTCAATTTTCTCCTACCCCGCACACTCAAACAAACTTAAACTGACAAGATCACGGCCAGGAGACACAAACATTGGCCGCCTACAAAAACACAATGCAAACAAAACAAAGACATTTGTAAGAGCTGGTGTTTAAAAATAAGGGAAATTTTTTTGTTTATAATTTTTGAATGCGTCATCAGAAAATAAACTAAACTGTTTAAATCAAGGGTTTTTTTTTTTTGTTGAATATTTAAAATAATTTATCCATAAAAAAAATTAAATCCTGGCATCTTGCCGTTTTCACTTTGGCCACAGAGTCTCACAATATGACACAGACAGGCAGAAATATAATGAAAGGCTATAGCCATATACAGATGACACAAGATCCACCATTCACAGCTCTGCTCCTCCCCATACAAATCACCTCTATACAGGTCACAGAGCATGCTCAAAACACTTAGGAGCCAATGGGGCAGATTTATCAATACTGTCCAACAGACGAGTGTAAACTTAGGGTGAATGCACATGGCGTAGAGCAGCACGTATCTGCGTGCGCTGCTTTACGCCTGCTGCTCAAAGTACACGCTGGCCAGTGCGTACTTACAACGGCGCTACGGCCCCCTACACTTTCCCCGACGTGCGCGCCAGGGAATATTCGGAAATCAGGGGCACTCAATAGTCCCAAAGATTTTACCCATTTCGGGCTAGTTTGAGTGCATTTGCAGCGCAATTACACCCCACAAATACGCCGTGTGAACATACCCTTACACTAGACAGTCTTAAAATGTGCCACATTTATCATGGTGCTGATAGATCTGGTGCATGTTTAGTCTCTCCGGTGACCACCTTTTACCCATTGCAGACAACCCTATTCTGTCAGAAGTATTCTAAAGTATTCCAATTAATTATTTGGAGTCGCGTTTGTATTTTTGATGAATTACTAATTTATTGATAAAAATTTAATTTTAAAAAAAATCGTATATTTGGTGCGGGTGTATAGTTGATTTGGACTTATGTTGGATAGTAATATTTCTATACCGCCCCCCCCCCCCGCACCCTTGAAGATTTTTTCTGATATTCTAGTGTGCCGAGCAACATATATAATTAAAAGTATTGTAATGGCATTTTGCAACATTAAAGTAAAAAAGCTTTCAAACCAAAATCGTATCTACTGCTTTTCTGGTTATGCCAAAAAATTCAAACTACCACCAACACTATGTAACCTAGAAAGAAGAAAAAACATTGTAATACCCAAACTAGAAAATGGTAAAAGTTTTTTCTGTACATTATAATAAATAAAACACACAAAAAGAGCAGAACTGCAAAGTGTGCCTGGACATTAACAAGGGGTAATAGCCTGGTCTTAAACAGGTGCTCCCACAATACACTTTGATACCATAAAATGATGCGAGTGTTTTCATATTGTCAATTGTCTTTAAAGGGGTATTCCCACCATACACATTGATGGCCTATGCATAGAATAGGCCATCAAAGTCTGATAGGTGTGGGTCCCAGAAGTGGGGCCACCACCTAGCTCGGCAAAGTGTGGACTCAAAATGGAAATCCGATCGCGCACAACTCTCCATTCTGTTCTATGCAAATTCAGACTAAAGCTGAACACACTGCTCACCTGTACTCGGAACTCCCATAGAACAGAATGGAGAGTCATGTGGAAGTGGAACTGAACCCGCACCTATTAGACTTTGTTGGCAATGCTATCATTTAAATAAACAGTATCCAAATCTACATAGGAAGCACATAGGAAGTTTATAGAAGTAAAAAAAAAAAAAAAAACATCACCGCAACATTGTCACAACCAACTATACTTCACCAATACAAAAAAAACAAATACACATAAGAGCAAGTATGAATCCATTGAGGTATTCCCATGTCAGCCCCACCTTTCCTTTGCGATATTTGTCAGAAAACTGAGGTGGAGCAACAAAAACAGCTCATTATGAAATTCAGTGCTCGAGAGGCAAGAACAGACCTGCACTTCTATCTAAATCGTATTTTACAAACCTGATGTGCAAGAAAATAGTTGTGGATAAAATATGCCCGTACCTGGTCTGATAGGTTTGTGGAGAGGAGTAACCAATTCTACATCCATAGGTAACGCATGAGATCTCTGCAGTCATCTCCAGCACGTGCGCTAAAGGCAAGTATCCAATATAGGTGTCTTTGGGGCTGCAAAACATAAAAATTACATGTTACTGTAGCATCCAATTCATTTTAAAAAATTTTAGCAAATCAGACTGTCGTTTTTACATGGTACTGAAAGCAATCATACTATAACTAATAATCTAAGAGTATACATACAGTCAAATCAAATTATTATGACCACCTCCTACTTTTGACAGCAGCACTCATGAAGAAAGTCATGTGTGATGATCTTGTTCGGTGGGTATAGAATGTGTGCGATAGACTGTCTACATGGATAATGCATATCCTTCATTGCTGACAGGGATAACCAGAGTTACAAAAAGAGATGATTATTGTATGGGACTCCTAAGCAGATCGATGGTGATTGTGCCTCTGCTAACAAAGATACTTTGGCAGAAAAAGCTTACATTTTCACAGTAACATCGGAATTGGACCTCCACTGATTGGCAAAAGGTTGCCTTCATCAATGAGTCAGTTTTTTTCTTCATTGAACAAATGGAAGTTGGCATGTCAGAAAAGGAACATCAGAGAACCAACACCCTGTACTATTGCTGGAAGAACACAAGCTGGTGGTGGCAGTGTTAGGCCATGTTCACACGGCTTATTTTGGGATGGATTTGGTCCCGTATTCCGCTCCGTACTGCGCGAACTACGGCGCAAATCTGTCCCAGTCATTACGGTAATCCACAGTTCTCAGAGAACTATGGATTCCGTCTCTTCTCCCCGTTCGCGAAATACGGTGAGCGGGGAGAAAGTGACATGTACATTATCCCGGCGGGATACGCGCCGTGGATAATGGTTTTCTATGGGGCCAGCGAGCAGCCGCCCCACCCTCCTCCGCTACACGGCAGCCGGCATAATCCGTCCCCGCAATTACGCCGGCAATAAGCCGTGTGAACATAGCCTTAGGGTGTAGGGACCGTTTTCTTGGCATTCTCTGGGCCACGCATCCATGTACTGTAGAAGGCATTCTCAAACCATGTGGGTATGAATCCATCCTTGCAGATTCCACACACCCAAAAATGCTGATAGTCTTCCTTGGAGTGAATGGAATCTTCCAGCAACACAAAGCGACATGTCACACAGCTTGAAAATGCCCGACACTGTTTGGCAGAGCATAACCAAGACTCTCACATACTACCCTGGCCTCCCAATTGCCCAAACTTGAACCCAATTGAGCATCAGTAGGCAGGGGCGTAGCTTAATGCTCATGGGCCCTGGTGCAAAACTGAAGTTTGGGGCCCCACTCACCCCAGACAAGGGTTCTTTACAGTTGTTGAGCACTACTTCCTAACAGCAGGTTCTTGGTGTGGAGGATGCCTGATGTGTAGCGTGCTGCAGAAAATTACTACTTAAAGTGGCTATCCAGTGGAAGAAATTCAGTGGAAATGGGCTAGGCTGCAGAGAAAAAAATGGTGATACTTGCCTCCTGGTCCCCCCAGGATCCACTCCTCTCCACTTTCGGGTCATCTTCCCGACACAGAGGAGAGACTTGCGCTCTATTCACTTACAACAGAACCGGAGTCTCTCTTCTGTGTATAGATAGGAATCGGAAAGTGGAGAGGAGTGGCTCCTGGGGAGCTCCAGAAGGAAAGTGGCGGGGGGACTAGGAGGCAAGTATCATTTCCATTTTTCCCCCCCAACTTGGCTCCATTTTAAATAAATTTCAGCAATCAAATATATCAACTGAATAAAGGGAACCAAACACCTATTTTACATTATACATCCCCTTTTTACATGTCTTAAAGGGGTAGAAATTATATTTGCCTCTTGCCTTTGGATGGAACTGTGTGAGGGCTTTTTAATTGTGGGATAAATTGACATTCTTTGATATGGTTATAGGGGACAACAGTTTTTGATCACTTTTTATTCAGTTTTTTGAGAGGTTGGATGAACAGAAAAACGCAATTCCTTTTTTTCAGCATCCACCGTATGGATTAAATAATGCAATAATTATATAGAGTGCAGCATAACAACAACAAAGGGATAATCGTTTTGTGTAACCTTTTTAGATTTTAATACTTTCCTTGCCAAATAGTGTGTTTAATTGGGGAAACAGAAGTTTAGTGTGTTTTTTTTTTTTTTTTTTTTAAATAAAAAAGTACTTCAATATGTGATTACTGACCAGCAGCTCTATGTGACATTAAGGGCAGTATGTATGAAAATGGTCTTGGTCTAAAACTCACTTTGTTGCCCATAGCAACCAGAGAGCCAGTCTCATTTCATATAGAGCTCTGGAAAAATGAGATGGACTCTCTGGTTGCTATGGGCAACAAAGCGAGTTTAAGACTGAGACCATTATCATACCGTGGCACTTCATGACAGTGATTTAGTGACTGGAGCTCTCTGTTCTATGGTCAATGCAAGATCAGGTTTCTCATCCACAGACAGCAGAGATCAGTGAGCACAGAGCTCCACTCACTAAATCACTGCTTGGAATTGTGTTACACAGCTGCCAACCAACGCTACATGCATTCGATTTACACTTTAATCTGCTCCTCTGACCCATCTATCATAAGTGAATCCGCGCGGGAGAGCAGCTTATCCCGGACTGTTTAGCTTCTTCTGTCTCAGCTTCCTGTGCTCCCATCAAGTGGCTTCTATGACTTTAAGACTCTGATCCAAGCGCACTTACTGTACTGCCAGCTCTGACTGCTGCATCACTGGGTCTATGTAAATCAGCGATGTAGCTGTGTGTCAAAGGAGGCCTGTGGGCCCTCTATCTCAAGGGTCCAGTCGCAATTGTGAACACTGCAACCCCTGTAGCTACGGCATTGTCAGTAGGACCACCTTGATCTTCCTGTTTGCTCTCTGGATCCATGCACACTCCAGCAGCTGTTAGATGCAGTCAGCATGGCCCCAGATACCTGTGACAACCTACCAGGACTTTATTCCGTCACTCCCAACCTGTCTAGCTGCTGTTCATGCTGCATACGGCGGTGGTCATCATAATGTGACTTACCTGTGTAATATTAGCTAGCACTGGCATCCACTTCCATTTGTTGAAATGGATCAGACAGCTCTTCATACTTTAGTGAACACTTGTGTTCGCTATGAAATTCTGGAACACAGATGTACAAGTAGTAGCCCTTGTGGACAACTTCATTTGTTGTAAATGCTTCTAGCTAGAATACCTCTTAAAATGGAGTGAGGAAAAGGAAAAAAATCTAAGCTTACGATTGCCATCTTCCGACTTGTGTAAATAATTTACCAGAAAATACAAATGTACACATTGATATTTAACCATGTGCCGGTCCATAAAAACGTACCCGAGTCCAGGTATCCGTTCACACTGTCCAGTCCTGCCAGCTATGAAATTGCTGTGAATCATCATCACGCCTTTGGGTCTGCCGGTGGAGCCGCTGGTGTACATCACAACCGCTAGATCTGTGGGTAAAGGTCGGCTGGGAGGGTTGTTCACTATAAAGCTTAAAAAAAAAAAAAAAAAAAAAAAAAACCACGTCTGTTATACAGATATGCTGTACTGAACCTGCAAGCTATATTTTACACAGAAAACATATGCATACAAAAAAAAATTAAATATCCTCCATAAAAGAGATACACTTCACCCAAAAAGGAGTGTTTCACATGTCACTTGTTGAACCGGTACACAGATAGATAAGAAAATGTAATAATATGTCATGTTTACCACTGCATCCCAGCACATTCCCTGACATGGCAGGTACACGTGCAGAGCTCTTCCTTACAGTCCTCAAATTATTGTAATGGGTACTAATATAAAATGAGGTGTGGCCACACAACACCCAACATAAAATAAGGACAAATAAGGGAATGAGTGGGTTGTGAATAATCTGCTTTCTTTATAAGGAGAGGATTATTATCCTATACATTGCATTGCCCAACAGCCTCACTGTGTTCTCTAGGTTCCTATAGGTAGAATGCAGACGCAGAACTGCTCCCATATAGCTCCTGAAGTCAGATATTGGGTTGCAGTGGCGTCAGTTTGTCCAAACCATCCTGATAAACCTGCATGTCCAAAACTGTACATGCGTAGTTGCAGACTATAGATGTTTCAACAAACTGAGTGCGGACTAGATCTTTGGTTACTACTGTCAGGGCTCTTGATCGTGGACTCACACTGAACCAACACCATCTACCCTACCAATCCTATACAGCAGTCCCTAAAGTTAAGATGACCTTAGAATACAATACCTTCAACATACAATGATGATTCTAGGAGCACTGTATATTAAGTGTGGCCTAAAATACAATGGTCACAGACATTGCCAATCTGCAGAACGTGACTGGCTGGAAGATCCAACCAATTATGATGGACATTTTACATGTAAAACATCTGTATTACTGTGCATGCAGTGATGGGCGCTCTATTAGCGCCTCTCTACAGTACAGTATTACATGACCTGCACTGCTCTTTGTATGTGGCAGGATGAGCGGCTCCTTTAGGCAACAGATGAGGCCCCATTTTGTTGTTTTTTTGGTGCATTGGGTATAAAATACATGATCCAAAGAAGCTCCTGTCCTCAATATAGAAGGTGATTTCCAGCAGCTTTCTGATGTTACATGCAAGGACCTGTTATATCTGTAATTATCTGCTGAATTTTCTTTAATTTTTAAAATTTTTGTTGGGGAACCTTTTGGGGCTTCAGAGCCAAATACCAGTTTTCCATAGTTATGGTTTCAACATACAATGGTTGCCCCAGAACCAATTAATATTTTATGCTGTGGGACCACTGTATAACTTCATGCAGATAAAAGGATAACCACTATATGGAGCAAGCCGATAGAAACAAGCTATGCATCCATGTCTAGACCACTGAAAAATTAACAGCAGATACTACAATTACAGTGAGTACATTTTGTAGGATTTTTAATATATTACCACATAGCCACACTTACAATTCTCTGGTTTGGCTCCCAGCTCCTCTACTTCTTCTATATGAAGTATTTCTAGGCCATCAGGATATTCAGATTTGTTGATGGTCTTCTTCCCAACATAGATGATGTGCGTAATGTTGCTGACTTGCGACAACACATACTGAGAACGCAGAATACAATATCAGTATAAGGTCCACACCATATAGAGGTTACCATTTCATACATGACATATAGGCTCTGTACCCACCTTCAGCTTTGTTTCCAGCAGCTCAGAACTGGTCACAAGGTGTGTTGCTCCAGACTCGTTCAGGCCATAGGCAACAGCTTCCTCGCCAAGTGTAGCATACAAAGTAACCACTACAAGAGAGACATTTACACCTTATTGTATATGATGGTACAATGACATGGTTTCACCAAATTCTAGTAGATTGGATAGATCAGTGGTCTTCAAACTGTGGCCAGTTGTTGGAAAACTACAACTCCCACCATGCATTTATATAATCTATAACTGTGGGCATGATGGGAGTTGTAGTTTCCCAACAGCTGGAGGACCGCAGTTTGAAGACCACTGGGATAGACACTAGGAGTTTAATTGTAAGATGGTGGAGTGCACTGGGCACCAGTGGTATCAGTATTGATACGGTTTCCATTATAAATAGAGGACGTCATGTGAGCCAGAACTAATATTTAACAGATAAAGATATTTACAAGGAAAACATCAAAATGAGTGCTAAACCTAAAAGTGAAAGAGTGGGGTAGGGTAATCTAGCGTAACGTATGGGCAAGGCTATCTGCAGCAAAGGGTATGTTCACACGGTGGACGCGCTGTAATATGTCGGGTGTTATAGAAGTACACACTGTCCAGCGCATACTTCTAAAGCGTTGGGGGTATTCAGCTCCATTATCCCCACTGCGTAAAAGCCTGGAAGAAGTGACATGTCAATATGCATCGGGGAAGAGAGGCGTAATTCATAGCCCTCTATGAGCGCTGTGAACTACCGTAATTGCGGGGCGCATTTTGGGCATATGACAGAGCAATTACACATCAAAATATACCCCACAATTACGCCATGTGAACATACCTTTAGGGTACAGAAAAAGTTCGTGCCGAATCGCCATCGCCTGCCCATTGGCAATTCCACTCTTATAAGTGCGGAATTGAGACAAGGATACAACGCTGATTTTCCGAGGCAGATTTTCTGCCTCCTATTACGGCACGGAAAATGCTTTAAAGGAAGCAACATGTCAACGCTTTGTCGCGCCATAAATAAACAAAAATAGGTGTGAATGACCATGCCGATTTTACATATGAATCAAGAGGAGACATTTTACAGACATTTTTGACGCAGGGAATCCAACCAAAAAAAAAAAAAAAAAAAAAACCACTACTGCATGAACCTACCCTAAAAATATTGTAGAAAACATGAGTTAATCCTCCTCATCCCTTCCAGCAATGGCTTCAGAACCTTGGGCAATCCCTTTAAGGAAGACCCACACACTAGAATGATGGATGGCTAATTACTTATGCAGTTGCAGCCATACACACTTTAGTCCATACTGTCGTTGACACTGGCCATACATCTTTAAACATTAATTTTATGGAAAGACAGCTGTCAGCACAAGATCTTAAAGCAGACTATAAAAAATTCAGACACTGATGAGCTCTTACCAGTCGCTGACGGTGGGTCATCAGATGGCTAAAATAATATGTTGCCAACTGTCCATTTTAATCAACTTTATTCAATGTGTATTTGCACATTCATGATTTTTTTTATTTATTTATTTTTTTACACATTTCTTAGCTTTAGTGAAGTTTTAAACAGAACAGGACAGAAAGAATATTAAGCAAGGGACTGCTGGGATTTATATGTGCGCTCGCCAAATTACAGGGGTTGCTTTAGACACTTCAAAGGATCCCTTCATGACAAGGAATCACCAGTGATCAGCTGTGGGGTAACCTGGCATAAGTGTTTAATAACCCTGTAGCACCATAGTGGGAGAGATAAGGCATAGGCCGTGCCAGTTCTCATCAATGGTGTCTGTGTTACGCAGGACAGGTCCTTTAGAAAGTGATTCTTTGTAGCCACACTGAACTCTGGCCAAGAGATGACAATTTCCTAATAGGGTATATTAAAATGGCTTTTCTAAATGATACAAGCCCTTTATAGTTCTCCAGGCTAAAGCCCACAGAGACATGGGATGATCTGTGAGTCATAGCATTGACAGGAACCCAGTATTTCCCCTGGCTTTTTCCCACAGAGGGAAACAATGAGATCCCTCAGAAGTTCACAACTCATGGGTGACCACCAAAGTCTAGCTTATTACATAACAGAGAAATATGAAGAACATGATCAACTATGGATTTTTTTTTTACCATGTGGTCATGACTTAAGACTGTGTAATATTTTACCAAAAATGTCTAGAAACTTACTCTACCCAGATCATAGCACCACTGGAAAAAGAGCTGTAAGGGTAATGTGCTGTGCTAGAATACGGGACATTAGTCCTATTATCTTGACTAGCTACCTATTGTGATTACAGCTGTAACATACATCATTTAGAGGTCTAAAAAGTGACCGGTTCATTCACACACAGCTAATGAAGGTCCAAAAACTATAGACCTGTCCGTAGAATGGAACATCTGACGGCTCTTCTCCAAGACCAGGTGGATAGGTTTAAGGCTATATGGGACATATGGGATTTATATTCGTATGTTAATGGCCTATCATGACTCCCCTGTTTTTTTACCATACTTTATGGACGCAATGGGACCACCCTCTATGTTGTCCCTTTCCTAATGTGTCCCGTTGTGTCTCCGTCTGTCAATGTCATTTTTTGGAAGTTTGTTCATCCTTCCTTTTACCTTGTTACATTGGATAGGTACGGATTGTTTAACGCCTGATTAAGTTCTTGAGTCATAATTGCTTGTTTAAAGTATTAAGACAGGTGTCGCACCTGAAATGGGAGTGTGGTGTTCTACTCCCCTGCCATTCTTTATCGATGCATTAAAGAATTTTGATGATTTGGGAAAAACTAAACTTCTTTTGTTTTGGTTCTAAACTTTTATATGACTGTTTTTGGATACTATGTGTATGCTTGTTATTTCTTGCTTTCTGTAATTTTAAAATCTTTCAATAAAGATACAGTTGAACAAAAACGATAGACCTTGTATCAGATATATAATGTGCTGAGATTTATAGGGATTGACAAGATTCAATTGCGTGCCCGGAAAGGTGACCTTAACAAATCTATTCTATGTAAAGAATCCTTTCGGATTCATACACTTAAGACAACATATCTGGACGGCCTAAATGAACATCAATTGTTTCTGATGAGAGGATACTACTCTCTACTTTGAATTGATTTTATAATTTAGCCAGTAAAAGTTTCTTCTTTCTGTTCTCTAGAATTTTCAGAGCTACTCACAGTAGTTCCTGCCATTTGTTGTATTACATCTTAACACTAAACAGAGGAGCTACAGATGCTGTGTTCTGTATTAGAATATCTCTTAATGCGGTATGGCATTGAAACCGCTATGGGCATTTCATCGCGTCACTTCCGCCCTTAGATGACGCGACGTAGGGAATCCGTTGCGTCACTTCCGCCTTTCAATGACGCGACTTAGAGCCAGATGTATTCCAAGCCTCGATTTCATACTGGTCACGTGCTTCCGGTTTTGTTGTTTTGCGCCCGGGATTATGGTCATTATTCTAGTCTGCATGTAGCGCGTTCTCATTGGAAAGAATCTTGACCGTGATCAACTTATTCATACGGCACACCATAGCTGAATCTGACACTATGAGCCATACGCTCTGTGTTTGCCATCTTTTTAGGTAAGTTTTTCCCGTGTGTGTTACAGGTTACTTATGACAAACTATAATTGATTTGAAGATAATTTTGGTATTTTATATTTCCCACAGCCTACAAATTTGTCCCCTGATGAGGTAAAGTAGGTCCTGAAGCATGTTGGGACCTTATACGAGGTGGGAATTGTATTTAGAACTTTTTTGGTTTTGCACTTTGAGCACCTTTATATTTTGTAAGTAACAGTTCCTATCACACGGTTAGTGTCAGGGACCGATAGGGACTTTTTGACAAGGTTAGGTTCCGGACGCGGTCGTCCTTATCAGGACGCATATTTCCCTGTAAGTTAGGTAGCCAGTATTAGATGAGATCCGTAATAGGATCACTGTAGGATACGTGATATATACCTTTCTGAGTATCTCTCAGTCTCCCCTTTATTTACTAGCTGCCTTTACTGTTTCCATTAACCCCATCACTGACTAGTTACAATATTTCACTGTATGGCTATAGTTATATCTTGATATACGTTACAGTTTGGCTCTCTATAGGATTGGCTCTGGGAGAAAGATTATGCTTTCTCACTTTTAACTATTATAATATATTTTATTATTTAGTTCACCTTCCAATAGTAGCATATTAGATAGAATATGTGCTGAGCCTAAGCGGAGCCTTGTAGAGACCTTGCTCAGTCAATGAGACAATCCCTGGAGAGTTTGCCGCTAGGCAGGTAACACTTTTCATAGTCTGAATAACTTTTGTTTAAGAACGTCATCTTTTTTCCATGATTTGTCATTCAAGGCTAAGTCCGTTCAGTGGAAATCAACTCTATTTAAAGAGAACCTGTCACATAGATTGCCCCTCTTGCTGAGGACAGCACAAGCTAGTGTCAGACATGCTGTTCCCAGCGCTATGTCCCTTATTCTGTAAGATGCTGGAGTTTTAGAGTATTTAACGCTCAAATCTGCAGTTCTCAGCCAGAAAGTCAGTTTTTATACCCCGCCCACCAGAGGATAGCCCCGCCCACCACACAACTGATAAACCAATTTGAATAGGTAGAAACATGTGAATAACTCAGTGGGCGGGGCTAGCCTTTGGTGGGCAGGGCTAAGACCTGCTCATAAATAAGATTTCCGCATTAAATGCTCTAAAACTACAGCATCTTACAGAATAAGGGGCACAGTGCTGGGAACAGCAGGTCTGACACTAGCTTGTGCTGCCCTCAGCAAGGGGGGCATAATCTATGTGACAGGTTCCCTTTAAAGTGGCTTTTCCACCATAGCAAGTGCAGACATATCACTTCTTAGCCTATTGGGATCCTCACAACCCTCAAGCCGAAGGGGCCACAGCGCACGGTTAGCACTGCATCACCTTTTCTATTGCACAGCAGCGCTCACATCCAAGCACTGGGTAGAAACAGACAACATAGCCATTCATTAATGGAGTCTTACTGCAACTCCTAGCACAGCAGGTTCTCCCAAGTCTAACAGTGCACTGACAAAAACAGAAGGCCTTGGTACCTTTGTTCACAAGATCTAGCAGGGTCCCCAATAATCAAAGCCCCTCCAAAACTTTATCCCTGTTGCACGGGCTGAAGGGGTTTCCAGGATTAGAAAAACACAGCTGCTTTCTTTCCAAAATAGCACCACCTGTGTCACAGGCTGTGCCTGGTATTGCAGCTCAGTTCTATTGAAGTGAATGGGGGCTAAGTTGCATTTTGGATTTTAGATCAATATTGAGCATTTTAAAAGCGGAACTGAAAATGGATTGCGTCATTTCCAAAGAATGAGGAACTTCTAAAAATTTATCGTCACTCTGAGATAAACTTGAGAAGTCTTGGCAACCACAGACTGTATTGCTCAGAATTGGAGCAAATCACCCCACAGAGAGCAGCTTTGCATAGGAAATGAACTATGCATCTGATCATGTGAGGAGGGATTTCATAGCGAGGTAATTACAATGCTAAGCACTTGACTTGGTGATATTGCTGGACCTTGTATCTCCACATTTTTTAAGCTACCCTACAAAGTGGTCTTCCGTTACGCCTCCTGGCAATGCACAAAATGACAACTGGGATGTTTGTCTGCACAGTTTGACACGATCAAAACTGACTGGATCCTATCAGTGCGGGAGCAGATTTCATTGACAAAAACTTAGTTTTCAATGTATTCATACATTTTCAGGAGGAAATGTGAATTTTTTTTTTTTTAGACTGCTATAACATGTCAGAGACATGCAATACCTGGCAATATGAAGGTCCTGTCTAGAGCTCCTACTAAAGATTTAAGCAGAGTTGTAACAGCACACGGGGCTAAGAGGAGAGTTGTTATAAGCACCCGCTCGTGCTGACTGCGTTAGTTAGACAAAGACATATTTTTCTCAATGGTTTTAGGACAGCTCTTACTTGGGAATTTGAGTGAAGTTCAAGTCTTAACCAAGCCATGTAATAAAAGATGCAACTACTGGGGTTATCAGAGCTGGGACCCCCTAGCACAAGGAGTCCTGCGGCTGAAATTTCTCCACGTCAGAGAGGCTACTGACGCCTTCTCTCACTCAGAAGAACCTGGGAAGGGACAAGGCTTTGCTCATTCTTGCATCTTTTCTTCTCAGTCATGTTTCCTTTGCTTTAAAGGGATTGTCTCACTACTTTATGTTAAAGATCTTGTAAAAACAAGTCACTTTGCAATATATGTCCATTAACAGTGTCCTACCTATTCCTAGATATCCCCTCATGTATGGGCTGCATCAGCTCCTCAGGTCGCTATAGCTACAGACCTGTTTGATCTCTCCTGATAGGCTGCCAGCACTGGTTGCTATAGCTACAGACCTGGCTTCTACTGCAGCCTGGTAGAAGCCAGTAAACACACCCCTGAATTCAAAATGAAACCAAGAAAACAGGACTGAGGTAAGATGAATCGATGTAGTGAGACAACCCCTTTAAGGTAGTATAGCGCTACATGCTGCTTCATTTTCTCCAATACTAAAAAAATGGATACCCAACTAGGTCAACATAGGGAAGAAAATAGACCAAGAGGAATCCTAATGAATCGGGCACATATATAATGGACCACGTAGAAACAGAAACCATGATGCCAGTGTGAACACAGCCTTGTTAACTGGTTATTGTACTGAAAACATCAGAGGCTGCTGGGACAGGTACAAGGATGTATCAAAGTAAAACGGTAGGTTGTGTTGCATATTATATCTTGCACTAAACTTGACCATAACACATCTTCAATAAAGAAAAAAAAAAAAAAGCTGTGTAGTACTAGATTGTTTTATACGCAAGAAAAATACACCAATAAAGTTGGGTTGTAAGGGATGATCTTTCCCATCACCGTTTGTTATCATCTAGACCGCAGATTAGTGGCATCTACTGTAAACCGCAGATGGCCACCAATTTCCTAGGCAGCTTCTTTAAACGGGTTGTCCCACACAGGGCTGTGGAGTCTGAGTCGTGGAGTCGGTGCCTATTTTGCAGGAGTCGGAGTCGTCATAAAAGGGACCGACTCAGACTCCCAAAATATATAAGTTGGTCCAGTTAGTTTGATGCAAAGAGCAAGAAGAGTTGGGTGCGACCAGTGCTACTGCTTCCATATCTTCAGCCTCATCACATGAGGAGTGTAATTGATGACATGGAGCAGGCAAAGTGCTGCCCCCAGGGGAGAAAACCCCGCCCCCAGGGCAAACAAATTTCAGCAAAATTTTTCACCTGCTTTCAAAGAAGTAGCAGAGATCAACCATTCATCAAAACTGACTGTGGCTGAGGCAATTCCTTTATACCCTGACACTGTTAGAAATGTTGTCCCTGTGGTCACCGCTTTGCCCCCAAGTTAGTGTAGAGAGGCCATTCTCTAGCCTGGAAATGTGATCAGATGTGAGGTCATGTATGCAGGATCTGATGGAGGCAATACTATTTCTCAGAACATATTCAAAGATTCCACAAATGTTCCTGCAGTGTTTTGCATATTTACCATTTTTTGGTGTCCTAAAGTCATAGCCAATAAATATATTGTACACTGACAAGCAAAATGGTAACAATGTTTTAAACTTTTGAGACTTTCAGGTTCCATATCTCACCCTCCACTACAGCTTTGTACATGAGGCTACTGTAATTTTATATACAGTCATCTTACCTATCTACATAAATTTGACTTGCAAGTATTTAGCATCTGCTTAGTTCTGCAGATTCTTTCCTGTAACTGCATTGTTACTGTTCTGCTCCTAAAAATCTAAATGTTAATTTGTATTATTTTGTTAGTATTTGGTAAATTCACCTTTTGGTTTTCAATACTGCCTGAATCCTTCTGGGCTTTGAATCAGATTCAAGCAGGTCTTAAACCCAAAATCTGATCCCAGGTCTCTCCTACACTTCCCAATGTTGGTGCAGAATGGACTTGGTTTACAATACAGCTTTTTCTTACTCTACCACAAGTGTTCAAAACATTGTTACTCTTTTTGCTTGTCAGTGTCTTTTTCTACCTAAATAGCTTGATTATTGCATCATAAGATGATAAACAGCTAATGTTACTATTTTACTACAGTAAAGTTATCACTTAAACATGAGCCGTGTATGAGGGAGTCAGGAGTCTGAGGTGGGAGTCGGAGTTTTGGGAAATTGAGGAGTCGGAGTCGGGGCATTGGCTTGCCGACTCCACAGCACTGGTCCCACAACACACATTAAAGGCGTATTCCCATATCACTGGTTGGCTTTAATCATGTAGGCTGAGGTAAAGACTATTACAAAATACATTGCTATTCTGATTTTGTTTCTCTTCAGAGCAAGCAGCAAATCCAAGATCCTGCTTTTGTACACAAGCTTCCCTAGTTACTGGGCTCTTTACCCTCATTGCTCCAGCAGTGGTCAAGATGACGACTAGTTTGCTGCTGTGTTCCATATCTTGTTTACATTACTTACTGACAAGCTTAAACTTTGAGTTTTGTAGCCTTGTGCACTATATTTTACACCGCAATACCAATCACTGCTATAGATCCACCCACAGTCTAACCCCGAAGTGTGAGACGGAAGTTGCCTGTGGCTCTGTGAAACAGCATGGTGAGACCACCCCTTTAATGGCATACCGATAGGATATCCCATCAAGGCAACATGGGTTCCACCACTGGGACCTGCACCTATCTCAGGAACAAGCCCCAATACCTCTTCATTTTGAAGAGAGATGTTTGGAACTCCCCTGCTCAGCTGTATTCGAAACCCCCATTGAAATCAAAGAGTTCTGAACATCTCAGCTTTTAAAATGGAGAGGTGTCAGGGGTGGTTCCCAAAATAGGTTCAGGTTCCAGAGCTGGGACCCGCACCTACCACTCACTGATGGCATATCCTATCCATATGTTATCAAGGTGTATGGTGGGAATACATCTTTAATAAGGACTGACACTATGAAAACCCTTGCATCCTTCTTTTAGTCCACTCGGTGGCTAATTCCTTATTTAGTGAATACTATATCCTGCACAGACTGTCCACCGAAGAGGCTTTGGGCTGCTGGCTGGCAGTGGCATCCTAGCAGTGACAGTAATCAATCTCTTTACCTAATTAACACCCATTACTTACAAGGAAAGTTGTACTTAAAGCAGGCTTGTGCAGTGATCATCCACTCCGCCCGTGTCTCACAGAAGATGGCAACAGTGTTCCTTGGTTTCAGGTTCAGTGCAGCCAACCCACTCCCAAGATGGTTGACTCTTGTGTTCATGTCTTCATAATTTAACCACTTGTATTCCCCTAAAATTAACTGAAAACAGGTAAACAAATTAAACCATCTGTATCACCAGTGAGCACATGGAAGAGCATCAGAAAAGTCCTTTTTTTTTTTTTAATGTGTTTTTTAACAATCCTGAAATCCTGCAGTTTTCAACTTGGCTACTAGGGATAAAAGTCTGACACTTCCCACTCTGTAGAGAAAACTTCAGCAGTCTCCTCATTTTCAGAGCAGGCAGAATTACACTAAAAGGGGACACCAATGTGCAGAGATAACACAGGGTCCACCATTCACAATAGGAGATGGTCGCAGCTGATTCTCTCTCCCTCCCCCCACACACACTGACTACTTCCCAGATCACACCGCGTCTGGAAAACTCTCCCATAGAAGTCAATAGGTCTTCTCCTGTTTACAGGCTCCTATATCCATGAAGCTGCTGTAAAGCATCTCTCTAAATGCGTTTAAAATCAGCTCAGGCAAGATGGCAGCCCCCATAATCCTATACATACAAAATAAAAAAAAAATAATAAAAAAATATAAAAGAAACACTAAAGAAGAAAAATAATGTGCATCTTTTTTTTTTTTTACTAATTAAAAACAACACCCATAAATAACTGGACGATAGATTCCCTTTGAGGTATATACATAAATCTCTCTATAGCTACATGAATCTATTGAAAGTGTGGTTCTTGAAACGGAAATGTAGTATTAACTTAAAAGGGTTGTCTCACTACATTGATTCATCTTACCTCTGTCCTGTTTTAGTTTCATTTTGAATTCAGGGGCGTGTTTACTGGCTTCCACAACCCCTTTTAAAGTATTGACATCACTTTTTAATTTGCTGTAGCGCACATTTTTTTTCAGCCCTGAGGAAAATCTGCATCGTGTGCACAGATTTTCCACTGGAAACCATGTAAAGCCGATTGCACTTTGATCAGTATTCAAATCTACCATGTGAACATACCCTACAGCTTGTTTTTGCCTTGGTGAAGCTGTGAAAGCTGTGCCTGATCAGTTTTCAGACAGAGTAATCTCATTGCTATGTAACGTGATCTGCCGATTTCCTGCACTTTTTACACAATTTACCTGAAAAAAAATTTTTAAAAATACGAAAAACAACATTTTTTTTTTCCCGTGCAGAAATGTCACCCTGCCATCATCTATAGCTGTTTCCTGTTACAATTCTGACTGCACAAACGGCCACAATGTTCTCAGCCTATTAATTGACAAGCTTAGAACATCGGGATCAACTTACTGAATTAAAGGGAACCTGTCACATAGATTATGCCCCCCTTGCTGAGGGCAGCACAAGCTAGTGACAGACATGCTGTTTCCAGCGCTTGTCCCTTATTTTGTAAGATGCGGGAGTTTTTCTTTGTATTTAATGCTCAAATCTGCAGTTTTCAGCCAGAAGAGTCATTCAGAGTCCGTTTTTTTTAAAACCCCCGCCCACCTGAGGCTAGCCCGCCCACCTCAACTGACAAACCCTATTACTTTGAATAGGCAGAAACATGTGAATAACTGTCAGTGGGCGGGGCAAGCCTTTGGTGGGCGGGGCTAACACCTGCTCAAGAATAAGATTTGAGGAGTAAATGCTCTAAAACAGGCATCCTCAAACTGCGGCCCTCCAGCTGTTGGGAAACTATAACTCTCATCATTCCCACTGTTTTAGATTATATAAATGCATGATGGGAGTTATAGTTTCCCAACAGCTGGAGGGCCGCAGTTTGAGGATCCCTTGCTCTAAACTCAGAAATTTTACAGAATAAGGACACACCTGGAAACAGCAGTTCTGTCCACTAGCTGTGTGCCCTCAGCAAGGGGGCATAAACTATGTGACAGGTTCCCTTTAAGTCTTGCACATGTAAAATCTTTGAAGTTTTTTTTACCATTTCCACCTGCTTTGTGCAGTTCATAGTGGGATGTAAAAAAAAAAAAAAAGCTCTAGGAAACCATCAACAAGCTGCTGCAGGCAGATTAGTGAATGGCCGGGTATGGTGGAAACAGTCTTTATGTGCTACAAGAGAATTCTGCTGTGATTTTTGCACTTTCCAATGTAAATCAACAAAGTCTGAAGAAAAATCGACAGCGTGGTCTCACATCGTAGCATATTCCTTCTCCAATGCACACGAACTGGTGTTTTAGGATAGATATTAACAATCTGCTCCATCTAAACCTGTAGACTTATTTGAAAGACAGGATTATTCCTTCTCTATTTTAAGAAAAGTTTAGTCATTCCAAGATGAACATTAGCCAGTCAAAAAATTGCTAAAGATCTGCAGATTATGGATTGCAGACTCCAGGGACCCATCTCTATTCCCAGCTACTGAACACAGCAATAAACCTACTACATGCAAAAAATAACCTTCAGTCATTAACAGGCTACATAGTGCATACACCAAAAAAGCTGGCGTACCTGCAAATAACATGCACCAAACACAGCGTCATTTTTTATCATTAAACCTTACAACACATATTTGCACTTCAGAATCCATGGAGGAAAAAAAAAAAAAAAAGTAAAAAGGCAGCATCTACCACTTTTCACGAAGTGTAACCTAACGAGCAGACGTGTAAAGCTACATAAGGTGCACGGGAGAGCAGAATACATAGCAACAAGTCCAGATAAGGTGCAAAAAATGAGATAAAGACTATGTATATATGCCCCACGCTTCATCTACCCAAAAGACATACATGTGGGCTCCTTCCCTTTAGTTTTTTTTTTGCATCTTTTTTGGACTTTATGATTTTACAAACTCCCCTTTACCCTTTATATAGCTCATTAGGTTACACTTCTAGGGGAGTAGTAGATACTCCCTTTGTTTGTTACTATACATAGGTATTCTGCTCGCCTGAGTCCCATTTTTCTAGGTTTACATGTTTGCTCATTAGGTTACACTTCTAGGTGAGTGGTCGATATTCCCTTAGTATGTTATTATCCTCCTCGAATAGTGAAGTGCAATCATTTCTTATAATATTTTTTACCGTTTATTAATATAAATTTTTAATGTATTTTCCGTGTTTTGGGGGTTGGTCATTTGTAGACATTATTGACATGCAAGAAAGCACAGAGGGGAAACCCACCTTCTTAAAAAAATTGCCATTCGTTCTTCTCCCTTCCCTCGCCCAGGACCCTCCCTTACCGAACAACTCCTCTTTCCCAAAATTTTTCCACCGCATTTGGAATAGTTTACCAAGGATCGGGCCCCGGGGAAGTCATGGGGCCATAATCAAAGTGGCTAATGGCCCGGTAGGGGCTTCCAATTTTCTCCGACACAGGTTTAGCTTTTATCCTTTTTGCCATATCCTTCCTCTTCTTAGCATTGGTGAGAAAATACCACGGTAAAAATGTGAGACTGCTGTACACAAACATTAAAAGGGAACACAGAATACAAAAAGGAAAAAATTTTGCTTTTAACTTCTGATGCTGTTATTAGGATACGGGCTCTGTGCTCGCCTCCAAGCAATATTCTTTGGGTTCTTAAGGCAAAAATTAAAAAGCAGCGGCGGTAGTTTTTTTTTTTTTTTTTTTTTGTTTAACCAAGGCAGCAGTGCAAAAACGCAAGCATTACTTATCACTTTGCGGCAAACTACTGTGTGTTAGTCTTTGGAAGCCAAGACTTTTTGGGCTGCGCCCAATCAAAACAAAAAGAAGAGAGGGGATACGTTAGTAAAACTGTAAGAGAAACCTCCGTGCCCATTAAACATTAAAGACAATGTGAGGAATGCCACCACAACCGGGTGTCATCCCTGCAAGCCGTCACCCCTCGCCCAAACTTGAATACATTTACACTTGCTCCTTAAGGGGGCCAAAACGTAACAGGGAAAATGACGGGGGTAAATTTAGAAAAAAAAAGGGTTTAAAGTCAGGGGAATTAAACATTTATTCTCATTGCAAAACTTGTGGTGGAACTGGAAAAAGTGTTTAACCCATCTGGTGCTGTGTTCTTGTGACTCATCTGTGCAAAAGGAATTTAGTCACTTTGTGGTAAATTCTACAACTATTTGCCATTTTTCAACAGATTTCGAAATGATTTCCTGATGCCTTTTATGCATTTGCTGGTCTGTGTCTGGGCTTTTTCATACACGGCATAGCAGCGGCAGGGTGAAACATTCCTTTTCTCACTATGGAAACAACTCAAACTCTCATCGTTGCGCTTATTCTCGCTCATCTTGATTACTGTAACGCCCTGCTTATCGATCTCCCTCTCTCCTGTCCTGAATGCAGCAGGCAGGCTCCTCTTTCTCTCCAGCCGCTATACTGATGCCTCTACCCTGTGTCAGTCACTGCACTGGTTGCCCTTCTAGTACAGAATACAACATAAACTAATCACTTTCACCCATAAAGCTCTCCACAGCGCTGCACCTCCCTACATCTCCTCCCTCATCTCTGTCTACCATCATACCAGTTCTCTCCGCTCTGCTGCTATCAGATTACATTCCTCAACCATCCAAACCTCCAGTGCCCATCGCCAAGATTTCACACGTGCTGCACCAGTTCTCTGGAACATGCTACCGCGGGGGAACAGGCACACTCACAAGCCTCAGTTTTAAGAGGGCCCTGAGAACACATCTTCTCAGTGTGGTCTACCAAGATCCCTAATTGCTAACCCCCACCTGCTATCACACACACACACATCTGCCATTCCGTACACTAGGGCACTCACAGGCACTTATCTGTATATAGATTTACTGTCCGAGTGGCAGGTCCATCCAATTTTCATGTCAATCACCCCCTATTTATGAAACCTGGCTGGACCATTGTAAACTTAGCACTTCTCCCTCTTCGTCTCCCCCATACAGCCTAATAGATTGTAAGCTCTTGCCAGCAGGGCCCTCACACCTTGTGCCTTATCTGCAAGTAGCTTTTCCCTGTATAATGTCTGTCTTTTTGTCTGTACTTCTACCCTCTAAATTGTAAAGTGCTGCGGATTATGTTGGCGCTTTATAAAGGTTATTATATGTATGCTCTTTGCAGCAGGAGAGAAGCAGTTAATGGGCGTTCTGGCATGTGCACTAATCCTAAACAGGCCGGCAGATGTATTTCCACCCTGCATCATGTAAACAAGATCTGCCTCTTCGCAGATGCTTCTCGGCTATTCGTCTGCACATCTGTAAGCATCACCACACAGTCCAAACCACAAGACGGTAAATCTATTACACAAAAAAAATCTGCTGGCAGCCCCACATTGAGCAATCCTGTCCCAATCCTAAATAGGTCTGGTGTCGTGTGTCTGACCAGAGGGAAGAATTCAGCTTCTTTGTACTTCAAGGGATTTTTAATGATTAGATCATCGTGGCCGCTTTATTCTAGAAACAGTGCCACAATTGCCTGTGGTTTGGTCTTTAGTATTGAAGCTGCATTAAAGTGAATGAGGCCAAAAGGTAATACCAAAAAGAAACGCATGGATTGGCAGAACACCCTTTCAGGAAGAAAGCAGCCATGGTTCTCTAAGGGTATGTTAACACGATGTATTGCGGAGCGTACAGTGCTCTCCGCAGTACATTGTGTCTTTCGGGAGCTCGCTCTAATACGCGCGTACTCCCGTGGCGCAGCCCCATTGACATTCATTACTCACGGCGCGTATATGCCGCAAGTAATCGACATGTACACGCGGGGAAATAAGTGACAATATGATCGTATTGTACGAGCGGGGAGAGGAGGCGTAACCCACAGTTTCCTATGAGAGCTATGGATTACTGTAATTTTGGAGCGCAAATACGCGGCAAGATGCGCGCCGAAATTACACCGTGTGAACATACCCTCTGAACAAACCTAGTAAGGGCAGTAAGCAATGTTGACCTGCTTAGTTTTATAGTGCTATGGTAGTGTGATGCGCATCAGTGCAAAAGTCACCTAATTGGTCATTTAGAGATTCGGAAAGGATAGATTACTATGGACGCTGTAATGGCAGCCCTGGTTGGCAATCAGCTGTCCCAGAAGCAGGTAAGACTAAGATGAATTGTTAAAGGGCAACTGCATAAGTATTAGTTACTGATGATAAAAAGGACCCAAGGTCATCCCTAACCGGTCTGTATTAAATAAATACTAAAATTCCCCATAAAATAATCTTTCCTTAGATCTCTATGATGTGTGGCTCCCCTGTTACATCTAAAAAATGAATGGCCGGTTGGGGTGGGGGGTGTCTGAACACCATCTGACACTGTCCAATCAATGCTGGCAGAGTGTGCAGGGATACGCCCCTTTTAAAACTAGAAGGACAGCACCCAGATGACAGATTTAGTAATACACTTCTAGAAGAAATAAATGAGGAACAGCACAACTCAGAGTAAGAAGAGAAGATGGCGTATCAGGAGAGGTCACTGGTCCTCTTTAAGGTCAAAATGTTACAAATCAAAGAAAAATCATCCCGAAAAGCTAATTTAGGCCTCATGCACATAAGTGACCACCACTGAATTGCATCGGCACCAAGGACAGCTACGTTTTTTGGTTTGGTTACATTGTAGCCTACATGTTACTGTACTATACATAAGAATGTTCTGCATATACCACCACCTATTGAGCAACACAACTCTTTAAAGGAGTTGTCTCATTACGAGCTTTCAGCCTGTCACTGTCCCTGGTAAGTTGAACTGAGGGGCGTGTTTCTTGGTCTGTCTGTTCTGCTCCCTCTCCCCCCTCCCATCAGCACACAGGCAGCTACGTAACTTCTATACAGGGGAGGGGTTTGCTCTCAGAGTTCACCCTGTGTATGCCTGCCTAGTCTGTTACAGGAGAGGGCTGATCTAGGAGTGTAAGAAGGAATATGAAGCGTGTGCTAATAGAGCAGAGGGATTGCATGTGTCCTATATCCCCTGCTTAGCTTACAAGTCTCCACATCTCCAGCAACAACAAGGCAGGTTACTATATCCAGGATGTGTCCCTAATACAGGAGAACATAAAGTATTCACATGCTGATTTGTATAGTATTAGTAATAGTCACAGTTCCAAAGACATATCATGATTATAGTAACAGACAGGGTCACTGCTGTCACATCTATCTGTGTAGAGAGCAGGAGGAAGCAGGCACACACACAGGGTTAATCCAGGCAGCTCGTACTCAGAGTCCTCCCTCCCCCCTCCCTCCTCCTCCCTGCACTACAGAAGCATTCTGTGCGGAGGGCTCTCTGCCCGACCTGTCTTCAAAGTGATGATCATTCAGACCTGACAGCCAGTAAGATAAGGATCAACAGGTCGGCTACTATAGAGATCTGAGAAGCTGATGTAGTAATACTAACAGGGCTAGCTCAAAATCAGTAGGACATTTGTAATGAACATATATTGCAAAGCTGCTTGTTTTTTAAAGATCTTTAAATTAAAACCCAATCATTGTAGCGAGACAACCCCTTTAAGATACCAAGTACATGTGTGTGAAGGAGGTCCTGGTTGGAGTTTACACATTGTGGTTAAATCTGTGATTTTGGCCAGTATTGGGGCACAGTCTCCTTGGTTTTGGTGCCAATCATTAAAGGGGTTGTCTCACTACATTGATCCATCTTACCTCAGTCCTGATTTCTTGGTTTCGCTTTGAATTCAGGGGTGTGCTTACTGGCTTCCACCAGGCTGCAGTAGAAGCCAGGTCTGTAGCTATAGCAACCAGTGCTGGCAGCCTATCAGGATAGATCAAACAGGTCTGTAGCTATAGCGACCTGAGGAGCTGATGCAGCCCATACAAGAGGGGATATGTAGGAATAGGTAGGACACTGTTAATGAACATATATTGCAAAGTGACTTGTTTTTGCAAGATCTTTAACATAAAAAGCAATCCTTGTAGTGAGACAACCCCTTTAAGAAAAAAAAACAAAAAAAATAAATACTTATTTGACCGTGACACATGAACCTAAAAACATACCTAAGCGAAAGCCCTGGCAGATCATACCAGACAAGACCTGTTATATAGGAGGCACGTCTGAAGCACAGCACGCACTTCCTGACAACCTAATGAGGTCTGTAAGCAGTAGATGTTGAGGATACTACATTCAGGAGACACTGGAATCTTTCCACCTATAAATGCAGCCGGCTGGGTGATCACCATTAGGCAAGCTGTAAAGTTTTACAAGGAAATGACGGACTGCTGTTTATCTAATCTCCGGATCAGTGACAAGGTAGTGTTCGCAGACAGCAATGTGCCACCTACAACAGCTGCTGAGCCAGACATCCATACAATGCTCTGGGGAATCTTTCCAGAAATATTAGGGAATTCCTAAACTAGCACTGGTCTCCCAAACTGCTGTTACCAGCAATGCTCCCATCAGCCACTGCAGGGCTGCCTAGAAAAAAACTTACCAGCCTGAAATCTGAGCAATGGCCAACATGTCGCAGGATGGGCTGCTGCCAGACACAGTAGCCTCCCTCATGGATGGATGTGTGAGTATGTGCAATGTCTCCTATGTAGCACTAGGCCCTTTATTGCCCAGCCGTTAAATATGGCTTTGCGTCTGTGTTTTCAGATGAACATTGTCCCATTTTTCAGTAAATTGCTAGTAAAGTTCTTAGTGTAGCGACTCTCAAAACAACGAGGACCATTGACATGGGTTGCGAGCTTGCGTTATTTTATTTTTTTTTTCACCAAAATATCAACTAATACAGATGTTCAATAATATTTCACATGTGTACTTTTGCCCTGGGGAGCAGAGGGTGGCAGTATTTTGTGTTGGGCACTTGATAAATGCAATTGAATAGTAAGAACTAACACACCCCTAAGTGGTCTCCCCATAAGGTACTATGGCTTTTCTGCATACTGGTGTGAACTGGTTCTCACATGATGTGCAGTTACTTTAAAAAAAAAAAAAAAAAAAAAAAAACACGATAAAAATCAAGCTCTTCCAATGAATAAAACCTACTTTATTTGGAAAACATAAAACACAGATAAAACATGTAAAGTCACTTACACGTTTCAGGCACTAAGATCACCCTTACTCACAGCTTAAAACAATCCACGAACCTTCCATAAAGGGTAATACATACCGATAGGAAAACAGAACAGGCCTTATTTAGCAAAACTTTAGTAGTAAGACTTGCTTTGTTGCCCATAGCAACCAATCACAGCTCAGCTTTTACTTCTTACACTCTAGAAAAATGGAAGCTGAGCTCTGATTGGTTGCTCTGGTTAGCAAGGTAACTACTAGACAGTTCTTATTAGGCTATGTTCACACGGCACGTATTTCGCCCCACAATTACGCCGTGTGTGTGGTGGCAGGGCGGGAGCGGGGCAGCAGCCCGCCGGCCCCATAGACATTCATTATTCACAGCGCATACATGCCGTGAATAATTGACATGTCACTTTCTTCCCGCTCGCCGTATTGTAAGAGCGGGGAAGGGAGACTTAATCCATAGTTCTCTATGAGAACTGTGGATTACCGTAATGTCTGGGACGTATCTCGCCCCATGTTTTGCGCAGTACGGCGTGAAATACGGGGCGAGATATGTCCCATTTTAAGCCATGTGAACATAGTCTAAGGGAGGTCGTCTGTGTGTCACATGGTGCCAAAAATAATATACCTTAATAATGCAAGATGACATCCCGCCTGTTATTCCTACCATGTGGTATGAGAGTCCCCAGAGAGGGGGGAGAAAGTGACATGCACCTTATTTCCGGCGCGGACGTGCCGTAAACAATGCATTGTCTATGGGGCCGGGAGCGGCGCCCCCGCCGCGCTCCGGCCCCGCCCCTTTTTCACGGCGGATTTGTGAGCTCAATACGGCTCACAAATCCGTCGGGAATAAGCCGTGTGAACATGGCCTTACAGTTCTATCTGGATTTTACATTTTCGAAAAAGGTGTCCGTGAATCAGCACTATCCAATGCGGTTCCTCATTGGTCCGTAGTCTGATGTCACAGATGAACTGAAATGTGCACCTGTGTAACTTTTCCTATGTAGCACTGGGGCTTTTATTGTCCCCTACTGGGATTTTTTTTTTTTTTTGTGCTTCGAGCATGGTTGTGTTTGTTTTCTGTAAGCTTTTTAAGACACTATCACCTGGGGAGCCAAGACATCAAGACTGAGCATGTAGTGAATGAATAGTTTTGGTCTGAAGCAGAGATGCGAATCAGGCGGCCACCATTATATTAAAATAAACAAAAAAAAAATCACACACACACACACACACACACACACACACACACACACACACACACACTCTCTCTCTAAGTAAACTATAGCCTGGTTATAATGGTTATCCCAGTGCAAAAACAACACACATTTCTAGTACCACTGAGAAATAACGAAACCAGACAAACTTTCCCAGCACACACCAGTGTGTTATGTGCAGAAAACCCAAATCCCAGCAGTGTGAGAGCCAGTGAAAACAGACAGTGGATTAGTATAAGCTGGATGTCACACGCTGGACAAGCTTTACATGACACATTGTGCTTCTACACAGTATTTTTTTTCCTGCATAGTGAACCTGGGCCCAGACACAACAAAGGAGAGGGATATAGGTCCATTCACACAAGGGATTTTTAACGCCAAATCCAACTCATTCATTTGAATGCACAATCCACAGTATGAACTGCACCACAGATGTTCTGCACCATCAGCCTCAAATCTGTGGTGCGATATAAAAAAAAAAAATAAAAAATATGGACATCCTCCCCAGATTCTGCTGTAGCAGGGGTGACGTGGATTCGCCCCACTGAATGGAGCTGTCCTGTGTTCAATTCAGAGTCAAAAACTCTGCAAGTAAAGATCCTCGGCAGAATTCCAAGGACTTGCCTTGGATTTCTACGGAAGATTCCACGTTGGATTTTTCGTGTGAACTTGCCCTCATCAGAAAAGCTTTTATATCCGTCTTCTTTGGGGGATTTAGGCTTTGGCATACAAACAGAGCATACAATAAGCACGCAGCACCACAACCACCAGCAACATGTGACTGACAAAGCTGTAGCGTATGTGATCTAATTTACACTGCAAACTGTAGATTAGAGGTGGTTACAGACAGCGCCGTCTTTTGTAAACCATTGCATAATCCAGATTCTGAAACATTGATTGGTGAAGCGTAATATGTAACAATGAACATTACTTGGGGCTACATGAAATAGTTCACACTAAGGCAGTATTCACAAATCATAGCTATGCCTTGATTTTTATGAACCCTAGGGGGTAATGGCCGTAATACATCCACGACATGAGAACACAGCCTTCGGCATTCTGGTCGTAGACCAGGTACAGTTCTTAAAGTAGACTCTGTTCGGATTAGGAATATGCTGAATTGTACTTTCTATGGACAACAATTTTCCTGTTATGTTTCAATTTAAGTGTACTGCACCATACAAAAAGCAACCTCGTCTTATCAGAGCCCCTGCTCCCTCAACAACTGTCTCCTGTACACGGCCGATACGGCAGACCATCTTTTGGGGACACGAGACAGGCGGGAAGGGGCAATAAGAAGAATTGTTGGAAGGGGGGGGGGGGGATAAATTACTATAGAAGTGATTTGGGGTATCTATACTTCCAAGGAGTTGTCCAGGGCAATAGATCAAAAGGTAATTGCTGCTGCTGCAAGAAAAAAAAAAAAAATCCTACTTACCTCCCCACCCACCTCCATTCCAGTGCTGCCTCTGCTCTTGCTGGGTCTTCGGTTTACTTCCTAAAGTCGTTACATATGCTCTGCAGCAGCTGATTGTAAAAATCAACGTACAGACCCTTCACATTTTAACAGGGATGTTAAGCCATGACCTGATCTCTGCAGCCAATGAATCGCTGCAGAGCCGAATGCCGGAAGTGAACAGAAGACCCGGTGAGAGCTCCGGTAAGAATCACCGGCTCATTTTCTTGCAGCAGCAGCAGCAATTTCCTTTTATTTAATGACCTGCACGACCCGTTTCATCTTCATTCCACATCACGTTGACCTCAGTCAGTGGACACGTCAATGCTTGGACCAAAAGACACAGCAGGAGCCCTATAATAAACTATAGGGTGCGATCCTGCTGCATCCAACACATATCCATGTTCTATCCGATCGACGCTACGTTTTTGGATGCGATTTTCGGATCCAACAATGCCGTGTGAACATGCCTTAATAGATTCCTATGACTCCACTATGGTATATGTCAGGAAACCTATTCAAGGTATCCCAATGGATACTACTGACTGAAGCAAAACACTTGATGTGAAGGAGTCCTTATACTGTAGCTTGATCAGTGGTTGTTTCAGGGGCACGATCACCATCAGGAAATGAATGCTAGCTTAAAGGCAAGCGAGCATACATCCAGCCGCCAAAATAGATTTTACAATGTGAACCAGTGAGCGGGTGTCTGGCAAGATATGAAGAGTAAAACACGTAGTAGAGTACTCATTGCTGCTACTTTACAGGCAATGCCAGATACATGTATCCCATACAGGCAGTATCAGAAATCACTAGAGTGGTTGGTTTAACCATTATCAAATAGTATTCTTTGAACCGTGATAAAATTATGCAACTTTAATAAATCTTCTTAAAAACAAGTCATCTGACATTAAACAATACAACATAGTATGTCAGCAAATAGTAGACAAAACAATAGCAGGATACTCGGATTTAAGTTGTGGCCGCCCGTGCCCTTCCAAGTATTAGTCCATCGAACGCTCCCTCCTCGGTGAGCTAGACATGCTGACGTCCAGAGCGGGACCGAGGCACAGCATGCTCGAGGAAGGGGAGGAGCATTCCCCGAAACGTCGCACCTGCTGTGCCTCTGTCCCCGCTCTGGACGTCAGCGTCTCTTGCTCACCGAGGAGGGAGCATTCGATGGACTAATACTTGGAAGGGCACCGGCGGCCGCAACTTAAATCTGAGTATCCTGCTACTGTTTTGTCTACCATTTGCTGACATACTATGTTGTATGGTTTAAATGTCTGACGACTTGGTTTTAAGAAGAGTTAATAAAGTTGTTGAATTTTACAACGGTTCAAAGATTTGATATTATGTAAGCAGGGAAGGAGAACCTGCATGAATGAACCGGTGTGCGGATCTCAGCATAACAATTAGCCATTACTACAGGCCACTTCTATTTATATGTTGGTTTAACCATTACCCATGTTTTTACCTTTTCTTCCTACCTGAAGACACACATGTTCTCCTGTGGGATGGCCCCTTACGCGGGGTTCACACTGCTTATTCAAGCCGTAATTGCGGGACGGATTTCACCCGCAATTACGGCTTGAGGGTGGGGCGGCTGCTCGCCGGCCCCATAGACATGCATTATCCACGGCACGTAACCCGCCAGGATAATGTGCATGGCACTTTCTCCCCGCTCTGCGTATTCACCGAGCGGGGAGGAGACGGAATCCACAGTTCTCTATGAGAACTGTGGAAACCGTAATGGCTGGGACGGATTCCAGCTGTATTGCAGCGCAGTATGGTGTGCAATACGGCTGGAATCCGTGGCCAAATTAAGCCGTGTGAACGGCCCCTTAGACTGTCTCCACTGCACACATTTTCGGTCGTATTTTCTGCGTCTTGCACTTTCTAAAAAAAAAAAAAAAAAAATAACTAAAAACAGATCCCTTCGACTTTAAGGGCTTGTTCACATGGCATTTTTGATCAGATTTTGGATCCGTAAATTACATACAAACCCGCATCAGCGATCAGACCCTAAACGGATCCAACACATGCAGCTGCGTATTTTGATGCAGCAGGATCACACCCTATAGTTTATTATAGGGCTCCTGCTAAGTCTGTCGGACCAAGAATTGACATGTCAAATCTTTGAACAGATCCGAAAGACGCAGAGAGACACGCATTGGCGATCACTCGGTGAACGCCGGTGCAGGTTACATATTAAAGCAATGTAAATCACACTGCTATTTATTAGAGACGTGTTTGGATCCATTTAGGGTCCGACAGATGGATACAAAAACGCATATAAAAGCGTATTTTCCCACAGACTCAACAGGCCGTGTGAACATGCCCTAATAGTAAAAACATTCTGTAGTCTCCACAGAATGTTTTTCTTCTGCTCATTTCTGTTCCCAGTTGTTTTTTGAAACATGTTTCAAAAAACTTCAGAGTAAGGCAGAAAATTTACTAACTGAAGTCTATGGAAGCTGCCAGATGTTTTTGGGCAGAAATACACAGCAATTAATGCTCTGCATTTAGCCCAAAAAAAACCTGTCAGTTTTTTAAATTTGACATGCAGGGGACAAAAAAAAACCCTCATAGGATTTGCTTTTCAGTGAGTTTTTTTGTCCAATGCCGTGTAGACCTAGCCTTAGAGAACAATGGCAGAAACCGGAGCAGCAGCTTGCTTTGTCCTGGTGCACTTCACTTGCGTGACATTTTAAAAGCGATTTTAAGAATGCAATTTCCTCCACAATGGATCTACTAAAAGAAGTGTAGTATAGTTGTGTAGCTATAGAGATAGGGCGGATTACAATGAATATCTCCAGAGAGTAGAAAATAAGCACATACAAAGCAGCGGAGTCCACTTACTTACAGAACGCTCTGCTCTGGACACTTCTTCCTTTTTTTGAAATCTGCACAAAAAACAAAAGCCACATTTCAGACTTCTAGCAAATATTTGGTTCAGAATCAACGACGAGGATCTGAATGAATGATTAATACAGCAATATTTACACTGTCAGGTCAATCTTACAGGACCAACCTCTACAAACATTTCAGTATCAAAAAGTAAACGGCTCTATCGGGTGACATTAGCCCCTTGGCGGTGGGACATGAACATGTAATCAAAGCTTCTTACATGATCCAGAATCTCAGTTTATTTCTCCAATAAAAGCAGTATGGGATTCATTTACTTGTATGGCAGCAAAATGGCACAGGCATGAAAAAGAATTATTACAAATAATGTAAAAAAAATCTATAATACGCAAGACGTGAACAATGACAGGGGCGTAACTGGGCAGTCACAATGTCAACTCACTGCTGAACATGGTGCACACATACAGCATGCTCAACCTTTTATACAAGCTTCTAGCCTTCAGATGTCAATTGTACGAGATAACGGAGGTATCACAAAAACCCTGCGGTCAAACAATAGTAGATTCCCCTCTCCCTCAATAGGTTTTAGATGTGCACCATAGAAGAACCTCCACTTAAATGGAATACACCTGGTCCCTCTAATGACATGGTTTCTAATTTATTTGGTGTATAAGGCTCTGTTCACACCTGTATTGGAGGCTTTAGCGCAGATTCTGTCACCTTTGGCAGAAAGGATAGCACAGTGTGCGGCAATGTTCTTCCCGTCCACACAACAGACACTATTCTAGGTTAATGGGGTCCACTGGGTGCCGCTTATGTCAGCGTTAAAGAAAGTACAAGACAAGCAACTAATCTGATAAAGGGCATGGAGGATCTAAGTTATGAGCAAAGGATAAAATAATTAAACTTAGTCTTGAGAAGGAACATCTACAGGAGCTAAAATGATTCCTATCAGTATATACTGTAGAAGTCCCTACAAAAATGTAAAAATCCTCTCAAAAAAGACAAAGGAAGGGGGAGGGTCCTTTTTTCACCTGCAGGGGGAAAAAAAAATATGTATAGTTCAAATCTCCAAAGGTGAAAAGCCTTCCCTTCAATAAGAACGGAGATTCTGTGGAGTAACCTGCCCAAGGAGCTGGTCACAGCAGGAACAGGTGAGGGCTTTAAACCCTTAAAGGGGTTTTGCCACGATGTAATGTTGACGTGGGATCCTCCAAAATGGGTTTTTAATCACTATTCTTAATATATGTGATTACAAAAATTGCAGTCTGAGAGAGCTACAGCCTTCCTTACATGCCCTTGGTTACTTCAAAGCTTCTATTAGATACGACCTGACAAGAGCTGCTGTCTGCTGGCCGGGCTTGCACAGATCACACTTCTTATCTGATTAGACTGAGCTGCAGAAGGTTTCACGGCACCGGGTAGCAATGTGTTCTTTTGTATACAGAATAAACTAGTTGTAGAGTGATTAGATCCCTGCTTTATCTGATGACAGAGAACATGAAGGAGCTTTCAAGCTGCTGTGTAGAATAGGTGTTGTCTTTTGTATACAGAACCCACAAGTTATAGTTTGATTATTTCAGTGAACATGTCACAAGATCCCTTATGCAGCTTTGTGCTTCTCTCTCTCTTTCAGCTCCCTGGTTTGTTTACATTAGCTTCTTAGCAGATAAGGCACCTCCTGATAGTGCCGTCTGAGGCTGTGTCTTGCTGTATTGAGAATCCACTCTTGTACTGTTTATTATTTGACTTAAGTTTTGAGACGCTCCCTTGGATTCCTCACTCTCACTGCCCCCACCCTCTCTCCCCTGCAGCTTCATGACTCAGCGTGATTTGACGACATTCTGCCTGTGCTAAGGAGAGGTAAGAAACTTTCGTCTCGGCAAATCCCCTTTAAGCCCCAGGCCTGAAAAGTAGTTAATGACCAGAACATTATTTTAGTTTTTGCCTCCTCGCGTTTCAACAGTTGTAACATTATTTTTTCAATGACGCAGTTGTATGAGGCCTCGTTTTATTCGAGAAAAGTTGTACTTTATGGGAGAATAGCTTAAGTTCACTTATAAATAATTGCAGAATTTTTTTTGTTCATTTCTTGAATTATTTATTTATTTTTTTTACCCCACTCACATTTCACACTTACCTTGTTAGATTAATTCTACAGGTTATTACGGTCGTGTGGATACCTAATATGTGTAGGGGGTTTTTTGTGTGTGTAATATATGCACATTTTTTATTAAATATTTTTTTTTATAATTTTTTTACACTTACGCTTTTTACTTTTTTTTCCTGAAGGGAGAGCTGTTTTACATTTTTTTTACACTCCTGTAATGTATTAGCATATTAATATATGTTCATACATTATAATCTGTGTCAGTCTGACACAGGCAGTGATCTGGACAGCACACAGTGTCCCCTGGTCACTGGCTTCATACACAAACAGCTCTGGGGCCACTCTAGGTCCCCAGAGCTGACCGTGCAGCCGTTCCCCGGGCTCTGTCGGGTCACCGGGTGTTCCGATCACCCGACAGAGCAGGGGAACCCTTCGGATGCGCTGCGGTAATGCACCGCCGCAATCTAAGGGTTAAAGCCCCGGGGAGCAGAGGTTTCCGCTCCCCGGAGCTCACAGGAGATGCTCTGGGATCAGGGCTGTGTAGTACAGCCCCGATCCTAGCGTTGCTGCGGCGCCTGGCGCCGCAAACCCAGAAGTCTGTGACATTTAAAAGACGCCCCTGTAGACGAACGACCCGCACCAACCGACGTCATAAGTCGGTGGGCAGTCGTTAAGGGGTTAAGAAAAGCTCAGACAATTACTTACAACTAAATAAAATTAAGGGGTATTCCAACCATGAGAATCGACATGATATGCCATCAATGTGTGAAAGGTGTGGGTCCTACCTCTGAGACCCTCAGTGCTTAAACTGGTTTTGAATGCAGAGGAGGCTGGAACCCTCCTATTGATTTCTATGGGCGTTCCAAATATAGCCAAGCACTGCACTCCGTTGTGCTCAGAGCTTCCATTGAAATCACACATTGATGGCACATCCCATCGATATACCAACACCGTGTACGGCGGGACAACACCTTAACATTTATGTAGCTGTATAAAATTCTTGTTAGAATGGAAATCCAGTCTGATCGCCATGTGGGTTGAGGAATTAATATTCCTTCTAGTGTAGATTGCCTTATGGGTTCCACATCTGGATCAATATGGGAAAACAAAAGTTTAACAATTCCCTATCCCCCTCCCTTCATCCACATCTTCTCCTTACCCTTGGTTGAACTTGATGGACAAATGTCTCTTTTAAACTGTACTAACTAGTCCGCCACAGCATGGATTTCATTTTTCTGCTCCCAAAACGTAGCAGAAAAGCAGAGTTCACAAAGCAGGTGTAAATTCAGCCTTAGTGAGAACATTTAATGAGTTAAAAGGGTAGCAATAATTTTAGCATAACACATCAGAAGCTTTGTTCAGTGGAGACCAGGTGCCGAGATCCTCCAACTACTGCTAAATCAGAGGGACAGGAGCATTCAGCCGAGTACTGCGCCGCTTCTCTGATGGTTCTATGCCGCTTTCCTCGGAAAGCCAAGTGGTGGACACACAAAAGCTCTACAAGACTATCAAGGAGAGCTGAGCACCAGGTCATCATGTACACATGTTCCTACATAGATCTTCTCAAGTACCAAGATAAAGCTATTACCACATATAACAGCACCATGACATCATCTACACCATAGAGGACATGTGGTGCGCATAAGAAGAAGGCCAAGCAGTGACAGATGAAGGGCATCTGATAAGAACCAAGGATCTGATCAACGTAAAACAAACAGCAATGATGAAACATGTGAGCCGAGGTCAAATGGCTTCAGATCGGAGACCAATCTGGAATAACCTTGGGACATATGGACTAGTGCCACATCTGGCAGACCAAGATTCAGAAAAGTCATTTCCTGCATATAAAAGGGTTGGAGCCATATCTGGCAGATTAATCTGTTAAATAAATTTTCCTTAGATAAGGATACAAAGTGAACATGGACGATAAAGGAGAATTTACCTAAATGGATGCTCTAGGTTATATCTAGTGCAGGTCTGAAGAAGGTGTATATAGAACACAGGGGTGCACTGAAGGGTAGCATGCACCCACTCCCTGAGCCTGCACAGGTAGAACACAGTTTGTCGAGTTCTCCCCAAAATATAAACCAGTGATGGAACCTGCACCATGCATCTAAACTGGTCAGTAAACCTCATTTACATGGAGATTCTATACATAAACACACATATATACAAAAACACACATATATATAATACAATACAATATATACAACAACAACAACATTATACACACACACACACACACACACACACAACACACACACACAAAACACACACACACAAAACACACACACACACACACACACACACACACACACACACACACACACAAAACACACACACACACACACACACACACACACACACACACACACACACACACACCACACACTAATACTGCAGCCAAACCAAGTGCAAATAAAATGCTTGTTTAAGGCTCCGGATAGGAGTTACTTATTCAGTTAATCCACCAACTAAAGACCTGTGAGAACAAGTGGACTACTGCAGTGAAGCCCTGTTACCCACAGCAACCACGTCTCAGCCGTCAGTTCTTAAACTGCTCTGAAAAGAGTGACAGCTGCGCAGCAATTGGTTGCTAAGGGCAACAAGACCAGTGACTTGTGAGGCAGCCCATAATGTCTACATGTAATTAACTACTAACACACATGAACAAGACATTCTACAGATGGCTCTCTAGGCAACTTCCTAGAACTTGAGGAAGCTTTTATAACTATTTAGGTCTTTCCAGAAAACATTTTTTCTGATCCCTATTCTGAGGGCACATCATTGTGCCACCTAGTCACATGGCAGCAGACCTGGGGGCTGCAAACAGCAATGTGAAGGATGCTGTGCACACTGGGTCTCATTCAGGAGCTCTGTTTAACAGTAAGCCTGTCTCTGTTGCCAATAGCAACCAATCAGAGCTCGGCTTTCATTTCTTATACTGCTCTGGAAAAATAAAAGCTGAACTCTGATTGGTTGCTATGGGCAACAGACAGTTTTCATACATGAGGCCACTGGGTTTAGGACTAGAAACATAGTACAAATTGTGACACGTGAGAAGTAAATTACTGGGTGTACCCATTGCTTCTACACCATGCATACAAGTCTCATGCATGCGACTGTGCCCACTGAACTCCTTGGCCCAATATTTGTGACTTTACGGACAAGTTAATGCAGTTGGATTTGTGCTGGCGAGAGTGGCAATCCTAAGCAGTCTAGGCCCACATCACATTCACCTCGTATGCTGGGAAAGCTCCCAACGTACACACTAAGGGCCTAATGCATGAAAACGGTCTAGCAGTAAGACTGTCTGTTACCTATAGCAACCAATCAGTGCTCAGCTTTCATTTCATATAGTGCTCTGAAAAAATGAAAGCTCAGCGCCGATTGGTTGCCATGGGTAACAGTCTCGCTGCTAGTTTTCATACATAAGGCCCTAAATGTGTCCATAGGATTAAATGGCCCGACAATGGCCAAGTGCATCCTCCTGGTCGGTATGCATCTACCACCAAAGTAGTTGTCCTGGACAAATGAAAGCTGAGCTCTGATTGGTTGCTATAGGCAACAAGGACAATCTTAAAGGGGTTGTCTCACTACATTGATTCGTCCCGTTTTCCTCGTTTCATTTTGAATTCAGGGGTGTGTTTACTGGCCTCTACTAGGCTGTAGTAGAAGCCAGGTCTGTAGCTATAGCAACCAGTGCTAGCAGCCTATCAGGAGATCAAACAGGTCTGTAGCTATAGCAACCTGAGGAGCTGATGCAGCCCATACAAGAGGATCGGAAGGATACTGTTAATGGACACATATTGCAAAGTGACTTCTTTTTGCAAGATCTTTAACATAAAAAGCAATCCTTGTAGCGAGACAACCCCTTTAAGCTTGGACAGTTTTTATAAATGAGGTTCATATTTTTTTTTACAATGGAGCCTTTAGGAGACAGATCCCACTCCCCGGCAACCATCAGATACATCCACTTAACATATGTATCCTGGCATTACACTGTAGTCCCATTTCCACCACCTAGTCAGACAGATTTTGCACATAACGGATTACTTATACATTCATACGTACTTGTGCTGGAGGTTTAGTTAAAGTGGTGTTCTCACCCTACCTCATCCTGTTTTTTTTGGGTTTCTTTTTGGGGAAATTTCAGGGGCTTTTTTTACGGGGCTTTCTACTGGGCTGCAGTAGAAGACAGATCTGTAGCTATAGAAACCCAGTTTGGTAGCCTAAAAGGAGATCGAACGGGTCTGTAGCTAAGCGACCTAATTGATGCACCCCCATACAAGAGGAATCTCGAATGGGAGGACACAAAAAAAGAAGATAATGCAAAGTGACTTGTTTTTACAAGAGCTTTAACATAAAAAAAAAATCTTTGTATGAACAACCCCTTTAAAAAGCCTGTTAAAATAAGAAAACAAAATGGAAAAACAGTCTGGACCTCCTCAAAAATGGACAAAGAGGGAAAACTTGACAGACCCCTTTATAGTTAAGGCGATGCTTGTTTATCATTAGTCCATTTTTCCACTATAGAAAGCTGGAAACAGATGTGAACGTAGCCCTACACCTGTCACGTATATAGCACAGGTCTGTAGTTATCAGCATTTTCCATATAATTAAAAATAGTAAAAACACTAAACTCGATAAATGACCCATATAACCTAAAAAAAGATCCACCCAAACCTTACCATCTCTAAAATGGCATCTATAAGAATTGTAGTATGACAGTCTATCCACGCTGGGGGTTATAGGAGTAGCCCGTCGATCTACATCATTGCCTGGATCAAGTTACCTTCACAAACCTCTCAGTGCAGGTTGCGACAATAAAGTAGACGTTCCTCTCCTACTGAAGAACAATATGAGAAGAGCAACTGTGAAACCGGAGACAGCCACATGGCCTGATCGCAAAGGAATGACCGACCCGCGTTAGAAGCCACAAGTATGTTGTGAGGTATCCCCACCTCCCCCGATCAGTTCATGCAAGGCTTAGAGTCCACGTCCAGAAGATACAACAGGTCTACAGTGCAGAGAGCCCGATTACTTGTAGAAACTTCATAGCAAAGAGTTACTTAAGGTTACACGTCTCCTCATTGTAGCCATGAACATCGAGAACACATCCCCCGCCCCAAATAAGCAGAACGATCGCCAACACAGCACTGGCTACAGCCAGAAACCACCGGAATCCACAACAGCCGGTTGTTGCTGTAAAAGTAAGCTTGGAAGGAAAGTGTACTCACGCTGCCGCGTATGTGAGGTCTCAGCCTGAAAGTGGCCAGACTCTGAAATGAAACCACTTATAAGGAATGGAGAGCCGCCCACATGTGAATGACTTCAGGGAAAAACCTTAAAGCAACACTACCCCAACTAGGTGAAAGGCCAATAACGGGAGAGTGCAGAGGGAAGTGATTCACTGATTAGAGTGACGTCAGCCTGAGCCGAGAACAAGGAGAAGATACAAAATGTATGTGACCCCTGCTAGGAACAAAGTGATGCTATTTTAATGGAAGGACAACTTTAGCAACAGTTATGAAACATCCATCACTTCCTTTCTGTATATTCGGAACTGGTGCAAATAGATGAAAGGCAATGCCAGAAAATCATGGGTTGTATCCTCACACCCCTGAGCCTTTTGTACATTAATAACGAAGCACGTGATTTACAAGGGACAAATATAATGAATGGTCCATTCACTTTCTATGCTTCATAAAGAGGGTTGAAGCGACTGCATCGGACTTCTATAAAGAAAAGAATTTACTTTACCGCTGTGTTACCCCTTTGTAACATGACAGAGGGACCCGGCCATATTACCTGTGCTAACTAAACAAACCCTTTAAGAATGCTTATAGAATCCCTACATCCCTTAGGCTATGTTCACACACTGCGTTTCTTGAAAGAGGGAAAAAATTAAATAAAAATATTTAGCAATTTAAAAAAAAAGAAAAAAAAAGCATTTTTTACATTAACCCAAAGTTAAAAGGGTTCCAATAAGTTTAAAAACCCACCTTTGCTAAAATCAAAAAATTTTCCAAAACTTTTATCTTCCATCACCACCGTTCAAGCGCTGCCAAAGATCCACTGTTCCCCTCCCACCCCTGGTCCCTCACTGATGACATCACATTTATGGATCACATGGTGCTGCAGCCAATCACTGACCTCGGTGGTCACATGCTGTACATGTATGCATGTGACTGTTGAGGCCAGAGATTGGTTGAAAAGTCATGTGATCCATAAATGTGATGTCATCACTGAGGCACCGGGGGAGGGGATGACACTGGAGCTCTGGATCGGTGGGGATGGGAGAGTTACGTATGGGTTAATTTTCTACTTTAGCACAGCGGGAGGTGATAGGGAGGTTTATTAAAGTCTTGGAAAACCCCTTTAAAGGATTAAAAAAAATAAAAAATAAAAAATACTTGCATTTTCAGGCTGGGTTCACACATTTCATTAACTGCATCAAAAAAGCAAGCCACAAAAACCACCTGCAAAAAAAAAAAAAAAAAAACAAATGCAAAGTGTTAACCAAAACAAAAATGCGTGCATTTTTTTTATTTTATAACTTTTTCTTTAACAATTTTTACGCATTTCATAATTGTAACAAAAAAAAAAAAAAAAAAAAAAAAAACACGCAGTGTGTGAACCCAGCCTAATATAGAATAGTAAGGGCATGTCCCCACAGCACGGGTTTTCAGGCCATTTGTGGTTTTGCAGATCGCCTGAAAAACCGGCCGAAAATTAGAACGGGGCGCTCTGGAAAACCCGTGCAGCGGTTTGTCCGCCCGCAAAACATTGTGCTTGCACATTCTTCCGTCTGGTTTCCGGACGGAATATGTGCATCTCAATGTGAAGGGGGAGGGCTTTTCTCCGCACATTGAGGGGAAAAGCCGACGGCCGCAAAACAGTGCAGATACCGGTCACATAAACCAACTGGTATTTGTCACTTGCCGTGTAAACGTGCCCTAAGGCGCCGTATTTGTCCCGTTTTCGTGCCGTGCACACGGCCGCAGGGGACGGCTTTTCTCCGCGATTAGCGGAGACCACATTAGTCTCTGTCTCCACTAATGCTCACTGTCTAAATTCCAGATGAACCCAACTATATGTTTTTGGAGTGTAGGGGAAACCGGTGTACCCAGAGAAAACCCACACAAACATGGGGAAAACACAAACTCCCTGCTGATGAGGTCCTTGGCGGGATTTGAACCCAGGTCCCCAGTGCTGACCACTGAGCCACCGTGCTGCCCTAAAAAGCCTTGATACCGATATTCCAGCAAGGCAGCAGTTCCCATATAGGATGTACGTATCAGTTTACGCGGCTAGGTAAAGTGCACACAGCCAGGTGGGTCAAGATTTCCCTGATGTGCTCTAAAATATTCCCATCACAACTTCTTCTGCACAGTTTAATGTTACACTTTGTACTGGAATAGACTAGATGTTCTAAGGTAATTACCCATGTACTTGTGAAATGAACCATGACCGTACAATGCTCCAGTATACCGCCAATACTCTTGGGTGGGCTTCAAATGCGTAGCTGGGGTAGGTCAGCAACTAGCACAGGAAGATAGCATTCCTTACGACCTTAGAAACCGCTCTGCAGGTTAGGTCAGTAGATGTAGTATTTTTTTACAGGTCAATTATCCATCAATTTTTTTTTTTTTTTAAAGTAACATTCCAGGAAAAAATGTCTTTAGGGGCAGTGTGCATCTCCAATATTGTCAAGTACACAAAAAAATAATGTAGTGCCCCCAGGGCCTGCACCAGGCCTAACAGTATATACAGTGATAGCTTTAGGGTCTGTTCACATGCCTTATTTTCAGGTGTAATTGCGGGCGTATGGCGCTTAATATGCGGCGAGATGCGTGCCGCAACTAGGGTAATCCATAGCTCTCAGAACTATGGATTACGCCTCATCCGCCCCACCCCCACCCCCCATTTACAAAAAGATCGCAATGTACTGGCGGGGAGATAAGCGACATGTAGATTAATTGCGCCGAATACACACAGCGAGTAACGCGTGTCAATTGGGCCGGCGGGCTGCACCCCCTCCCCCCAAGCGTTGGGAATACGCGCTGATTAGTGTGACTCCCAAAACACCCAGCGTATTGCAGCGCATACTGTACGCGCCGCAATTATGCCGTGTGAACATACCCTTAGATACACGTTTAATTTTTTTCTGTTTTCTCATCTTACTGTTTCATAGAGTCAGTAGCATTCTTTCATTCATGCAGCCGGTCACACTGTGGGTAATTAGCATATGAGCTCTGTGAATTCAGACGTCTGCTGATTAGATAAACAATCTCCTGCTACCAGGTCCAGAGAATCTTCAGAGCTAAAGTAAACAGTAGTAATTAGTGTCTTTTGTCTGAAAGATCAGATAACACACAAGCTCTCAGGCTGCTGGCCATGGGACTCCCTGCTATCCCATAAGATAAACAGCAGGGGAGAACAAGCAAACAGGTTGGTAACTAAAGAAACCTGAAAGCCCTCAGAATGTGATAAAATCATTTGTAGCTCCTCAACAAAACAAAACAAAAATTAACAAACAATATATTTGGAAAACGTCCTCATTTAATGTTTCCTACATTTTGAAAGCTAATCTTGGTAGTGAGACCCCTTTAACCCAAAATTGCTCTTATGTCAAAGACAATTTTCCCACAGAAATGAACTGAAACATCATTAATCTGTTCCATGAATCCCAAAACCACCACAATTTTGTTTTTTTTATTACATGTTTATTAACATGTACACTGTATAAATATAGTGTATACAGCATAACAAAAGAGAATGTAAAGAAATAAGGGCATGTACCCACGGCTTTCAAAACCGAAAACTGTCTGCAAAACCGGCTGACATTTTACACAGACCTTAACAGAAAATCTGTGCAGCGGTCCCCACTGCATGGATATTCCGCTGGGCGGCTTTAAACACCGCCAGCGATCCGAAAAACATTTAACATTAATGGTTTTCGGACGGAACATGAAAATTTCAATGCAAAGGGGAATGTGCTTGTCTCCGCAAACCGCAGAGAAAAGCCGCCCCCCTGCGCCCGGCCCCAAAACAGAGCAGATACCGGTCAGATAAAATACTGAAAGCAGTATTGAAAATGTAAAAAAAAAAAATTTTATATATTTTTTTTTTCATAATTTTTGGGTTAACAAACAGTCAAACAATAGGTCATTTTCTGATGTTACACTAAGCCTCAGTCTTCATGGGCTTGGTGAGGAGGGCCAAGTCTTTATTTGAACAATATTAAATAGCATGAAACCCAGGCATATGCATCTGGAAAAAACAATAACCCACAGCATATCACATATGATTTGTATTATAGCTTATTGGAAATAACCACATGCAATTACCATCTTCCACATGTAGATTTTCCACTATTTTCTTGGAGCAGTTACATGGAAGAAAAAACAAAAAGTATCTTCAATGTTTTCCCATTTCTTTATATTTCATTTGGATCTCCTCTATTTTGGAGCTGAACATGGCTTCCAACTCTCACTTCCGACTCAGAGGGACGGTCACCAACCTTCATGACAGATTAACACCTTAAGGACCAAGCATGTTTTTTACTTCCTGACACTTCCCTATTTTTGAAATCTGACATGTGTCCATTTATGTGATAATTACTTTTTGACACTTTTACCTATTCATGTGCATTCAGCAGATTGGTTTTCTCTGAGACACATTGGTGCATTAAAAGATAGTAAGACATATTTATCATACAATCCCTTGTTTAGTTTTGGTGAAAAATATCAAAAATTTCATGAAAATTAGTGAAAAATTAGCGATTTTGAAAGTTCACAAAAATTTCTGCGTGCATAGACAGATAATTATTCACCACAAAATAGTTTATAACTAGCATCTACCATATGTCCACTTATGTTTGGCTCATTTTTTAAATGTCCTTTTTTTTTTTTTTTTACGACATTAGAGTGCTTAGAAATTAGTAGTAATTTTCTCACATTTTTCAAGAAAATTTGCAATATACATTTTTTTTTAGGGACCACTCCATTTCTTGACGTGCTTAGAGGGGGCTGTATGTTACATACCCCCCATAAGTGCCAGCAATCTGAGAAACTAACCACTTACGTATTTAAACAACTATTTAGGAATTTGATACACCTTTAGATAATTTCACAGCAGAAATTAAAGCAAAGTGGAGTTGAGAAATTTCAAAATTTCACTTTTTTTTTGCAGATTTTTCCATATTATTCCATTATTACTGGAATACGGTAAATGGTGACTAGGTAAATGCAACTTAATATCAATTCCACCCAGTTCTGCCGTTTTAGAGATATCGGCCATATGTGGCCTAGTGCATTATTTGCCTCCCCCCATAAGCCCCCGAATAGGAGGAGCACCTACTAAACTCGGGTCTCATTTTCAATACGATTTTATTGAGCGCGCCATTCCAGGTTTGGGACACCCTCACGGTGCTAAAACTTAATAAACACTCCCCTAAAAAAAAAACATATTGGGAAACATGACAATGACACCCCATTAAAATATATCCGGGGTGCATAGAGTATATAGTACCCCACAGGGATTCACGAAATTTTTTTTAGCATAAGCTGTGAAATAACATTTTTTTTTTTTCCAATACAATCTGCAATTTATTTAGCGTTAAACTGTTTTCATATATACAATGAATGTCCTGGAAAAAAGAACCCTAAAACTTTGTGTAAGTCACTTTCTTCCAAGTTCGGCAATATCCTACATGTGGGTGTAAACTCGCTGTTAGGGCACATGAGCAGGGCGTATAAGGAGGAAGAAAGCTATTTGGCTTTTGAACGCAGATTTTCGTGGCACCATGTCGCATAGCAAAGCCCCCAAAGGAAGCAGAACAGGCGAAACCTTCCAGAAGTCGCCCCATTTTAGATTCAACACCCATCAGGGATCTCATCTAGGGATGTATTCTGCATTTTAGGCACAAAGGTGTTCCATAGTTTTTATTAAGGTTTGTGTGAGATGTTTTGAACAAAATACAGCAATCTTGGTAGTGTTTTTTAATTTTTATTTTTATAGCGACACTGAGTACAGAATAAAGTGACAGGGTAGCTTTACTCAGCAGTCAATAACGATTACACCGATTCCCGAATTTGTATATTTTTTTATGTTTTTAATACTGCTTTTTATACAAATAAACACACTTTTAATCAACCAGGAAAATAAGTTTTTTGCCTCAGCCATAGACTGAGATCCTACTTATAAATTTTTCCTGTGCTCTGGAGCTGTGTAGGGACTTGTTTTTTGTCGAGATGTGTTACGATTTTATTAGTATACTAATTTTGGGGGACAAGGCCTTTTTGATCGCCTTTAAATCCGTTTCTTTGGAGGCAGGGTGATGAAATACAGCAAACCTAGTAGTGTTTTTAATTTTTATTTTTAACAGGGCTCACCGTGCAGTTCCTCTGATAATTTGGGCCTTTACTCTTGGGTCGCAACGTATTATGGCGATAACCCTATTTATATAGTTTATTTTTATGTTGAAGCACTTAAAAAAAAAAAAAAAGAAAAAAAAGTGTTTTAGTGTGTCAAAGAAACAATATTTAATTGCATCGCTACTGTTCTGAGATCTAATACAATTTTTTATATTTCCGTATACAGAGCTGAGTATAAGGACTTTTGTTTTTGCTTGGTATTGAACTGACGTTTTAATTGGTACAATTTTGGCGTTACAATGGAGTTTTTCATTTTATTTTTTTATTTTTTTTTTTTTTTTTTTTTTTTTTTTTTTTTTTTTTTTTTTTTTTTTTTTTTTTTTTCTGTTTTTTTTTTTTTTTTTTTTTTTTTTTTTTTTTTTTTTTTTTTTTTATTTTTTTTTTTTTTTTTTTTTATTTTTTTTCTTTTTGATCGCTTTTTATTCCATTTTATTGCTAGGCGGGATGAACAATAACTTAAATTCTGTGATTGTTTTTTGGGGTTTTTTTTTACGCCGTTCACCGAGTGACGGGTTACATTAATCATGACAGATTTATAGCAGGTGCTTTTTAACGCACGCGCGATACCAAATATGGTACTTTATATTTGATCTTTTTTTGGGGCGATTGGGCGTTTGAAAAGGGGAAAAGGGCGGTGAGTAGCGTATTTTTATTTTATTTTTCGTGTTTGTGTTTTACTTGTTTTTCACTTTTTTTTACTTTTTTTTCACGTTATTTTTTTTACATTTCCCCATAGGGGATTTGAATGAGAGATCTTTAGATCTCATTCAATAGGAATCAGTACATAGCTATTGCTATGACTGGGTTCCTATGGTAAATGTCAGTCACGATGCCGGCACCTGCCCACAGGGCACGGCCGGCATCGTTACGTCACAGACAGACCCGGAAGGCATTCTATGCCCTCCGTGCTGTCTGTAGAAGCAGGAGCTGCACGGATCCTCCCGATCCCGTGCGCTGCTGCCGTGGCCGACAGAGGACGCAGGAGGAGCGATCTTCTCCTGCGTCTCCCTTAGTTAATTGCGACCCGATCGTCGCGATAATAAGGGGATAACCCCCCACCCCCCGGAGCGGAAGCCGGGTCGGGGCCGACGCAGCGGGATTGTCAGTGTAATATACAGCTGTGACGACCCCGCGTCACGTGATCGCACGTCGCGAACACTGCCTTTAGAGTCGGCGATCCTCAGGACGTATCCATACGGTTCCAGGTGGTGAACCCCCAAACGACCTGGACGTATGGATACACCCAAGGTCGTTAAGGGGTTAAAAAGGGACTGGTAGTGGTTATGAGCTCTTAAAACTGGTGACAAAGCTATTGAGAAATTGCTTTGGGGCTGATGAAGAGAATGGGGACAACTATTAAAAGGACTCCGGTCAGCAATTTTCAGGTCTGAAAACATACTGACTAAATAGAGGACAGGAAGAGAAGTGGTAACATACCTTAGGTTCCAGTTATTCAAAATGCACTTCCTCTTAGCTAGAGCCATCACTCACAGCTGTATGGCTCTAGCATCCAATGCTCAATGCAGAGAGTTGTGGGCACTTAAAGGTGTTGTCTCACTACAATGATTAGCTTTCTACATATAGGGACTGTAGGGTCATTGAAGAGTTTTACTAAATATATTGCTTTATTTTTTGGCTTTGATGAGGAGATAATTTATCAGCTCTGAGTGCACATAGGTGTCTCTAGGTTACGGTCCTGCTCCCCCTTCTCTCTCTGCTCTGTCTTACCCGATGGCAGTAATTAGTCTCCTTTGAGCTCTGTACTTATAGAGAACATTTCCTACTCTCATGTCAGTGCTTTGAGTGGGCATGCAGGATTGTATTTCCCAACGAGCTGTGAGGGCCTGCAGTTTGAGGATGCATGCTCTATGTAGTACTGATGGGAATGTTCACGTGGCATATTTGCAGATCATACTTCAGAATGTATTTGCACCAAAGTAAGCGTCAAAAATACGTTTAAAATGTTGCTCAAGTACAGCACTCATCGAGTGCTGTGTAACTTCATCGTCGTCTTTGAGAGGACAAGGATTTTATGCTTGTACCATAAACACCATTAAAGAATTGACATATTGATTACATGTACAAGGCAGAAATCTGCCTCAAGTCACTGCGCACTAAAAGTACGCGTTTCCACACTTTCTATAGTGCGAACGAACATGTTTGTTGCGCGCAACATTGCGCACCGCAGAAATGCCGTGAGAACTCCCCCTTAGTAGGTGTTGATACCTAAAAATTGGCAAGCCCTCTTAATAGTTTTACCTATTCTCTCCTTCTCAGTCCCACAGATTGATTTCTGCAAGGGACTCACTGTGTGACTTGGACTGGGGTACTTAGGAAACTGCCCACTAAGTGCAAAAGGTTTATTAGGACTCCCAAGAAGTAGATTTTCTATATTAGAAAAAAAAAAATAAAATAGTAATTTATTGGCCCTGGAGCCCAAGCATTTGAGGAATGAACATAAACAGTATACTCCATAAAAAAAAAAAAAAAAAAAAAAGTAACAAACTCCCACATTTCATAAACCAGCTCCAAGATGTACAGGGTAGCTGGTGGGCTACATACTGGGCGTTGGTCAGTTTGATTTAACCCCTTACAGACAAACTGATTTTCACCTTTTTCATCCCGCATGCTAAGAGCCATAACTTTTCTTCATATTGCTGACAGAGTTGTCGCTGGGCTTATTTTTTACATGTACTGAGAATCCAGTAATGAGGTAGAATGAACCGCCCACCCTAACCACCCAAAACAAAAACCCTGCTTTTTAGTGCATGTACCCACAGCACGGGTATTCGGCCAGTTTTTCAGGTGGTTTGGGGTTTTGCAGACCGCTTGAAAATCAGTACAATGGACCTCTATGGAAAACCCGTGCAGCAGTCCCCACTGCACGGGTTTTCCCACCCGCAGAACATTCTACAAGCACAATCTTCCGTCCGGTTTTCGGACAGAACATGTACTTGTGAATGTGAAGGGGGAGGGCTTTTCTCCGCTCATCGTGGAGAAAAGTCGTCCCACCCGCGGCCGTGGGGATGGCCGCAAAACAGACTGGTATTTGTCCCCTGCCATGGGAACGCACCCTTATGTTCTCTTTTCAATGTGTTCACCGGGTTTACTCTGCAATTTAAGTGACATGTATTCTGTGGGTCAGTAGGATTGTGGAGATACCAAATTTATATATTTTTTCTCATGCTTCACTACTAAAAATAAAAAAAACTAAATTAAATTTTCACTGCAATATTCAAAGACCTTTCTTATTTGTTTTTTTTTCTGGCCTTCAAAGTCTTGTAAAACAGATTTGAAAACGGCATTAAAAACCACAAAATCCATGCCCAGAGCCTAATTTCAAAACCTGTTGGAAGTGCTGTTTACAGGTAAGTTAACAGGGCTGATTTTCAGCGCTGAATCCACAGCTAAAATCACTAAGGGCGCGTTCCCACGGCACAGGACAAATACCAGCCGGTTTGCCGGCCGGTATTTGTCCGGCGGGGGGGGGGGTGAGCGGATTTTCTCGGCGCTGAGCAGAGAACAGCCCTCCCATTGAGTTGTTCATATTCCGTCCGGAAACCGTCGGGCAAAAAACTCGTGCAGTGGGGACTGCTGCACAGTTTTCCATAGAGCACAATTGTGCTCATTTTCGGACGGTTTTTCAGGCGGTCTGAAAAACCGCAAACCGGCTGACAAACCGGCCGAAAACCCGTGCAGTGGTGACATGCCCTAAGCGTGGATAATGGCCATGGAGGAGAAGCCGATTTTCAGAGGCAAAACTTCAGCCTCCACTATACTACAATGTGAGGTGAAGATCGGAGCAGAATCCGCCTTAAGAACTGACATGTCAAATCTTTTTTTCAGCACTGAAGAGAAATTGGTACCCCAAAAAAAAATCTGTTTGTGCACAGCGACATGGATTTTCCATCAGAAACAACGTTAGGAAGATTGCAGTCAGATTTGGATGCTGATTCAGCGCTGAATCAGTCTCCCTATCAGTCCCCCTACATGAATAAGTTAACATATACGTTTATTACGTCACATCACATGATAACTGTTCAGTCATCCGTTTAAAATAACCAAGTGTTAGTCAAGCCTCAGACTAAACAACCTGGCTTGTTCCACAGAGGGAGGAAAACCAGCAAAATGATTTTTTTTTTTTTTTTTTTTTTTTTTTTTAAATATGAAGGCTATGTTCACACCATATTCAAATAATGTTGAAACATCCACGAAAAAAAAGTATGGTGCAACAGGATGTCCATCCTGGAGCATTTGGTTGACAAAGACTTGTAAAAAAAAAAAAAAAAAAAGGACATGGTCCGAATTTGTCACTTCTGCTGAAAAGTAAAATAAATCCTGACGTTAAACAGGAACAAATGGCCATCTTTTCAGAACATCGCCATCAACCACCAGGGTGGTAAAATAATAAAAATGATGGATACTTACCGCTCCCATCACTAATGTCTCAGTGGCATCACAGCTCCTATTTCACCGATGACGTCCCATTTACCGGTTCACATGACCGTGAGCCACTAACTGGCCTAAGTGGTCACATGCAGGCACATGATTGCCGAGGCCAGCGAGTGGCTTACAGTCACAGGAGCCACTAATGGGACCTCTTCAGTTAGGGACCAGCAGGGTACATCACAGTTCTGGTAGGACACGGGGGGGCTGATAGCCAAGGTCTGAAAAATGGGGAAAACCCCTTTAATCATCATGAAGCGCGCAATGGAAGCCTATAAAGTAGAATAAAAAACAAAAAAGACACACCAACACTAAATAAATGGTTGTTTCAGTAGGATAGCTAAACATTATGTGAACATAGCATAAAACCACCTGAGAGAAAGTCAGAGAGGCGGCGCTGAAACTAGGGACCGGAGGAAGAAGCAGCGATGAAACTAGGGACCGGAGGAAGGAGCCCGGAGAGAGGCGGCACTGAAACTAGGGACCGGAGGCAGGAGCCCGGAGAGAGGCGGCGCTGAAACTAGGGGACCGAGGAAGGAGACCGGAGAGAGGCGGCGCTGAAACTAGTGACCGGAGTTAGGATCCCTGAGAGAGGCGGCGCTGAAACTAGGGACCGGAGGAAGGAGCCCAGAGAGAGGCGGCGCTGAAACTAGGGACCGGAGGAAGGAGCCCGGAGAGAGACGGCGCTGAAAACTGATCGAGAAGGAGCCCGGAGAGAAGCATCAGAACTAGGACCGGAGAAGGAGACGGAGAGAGACTGCGCTGAAACTAGGGACCGAGGAAGGAGACCGGAGAGAGACGCGCTGAAACTAGGGACCGGAGGAAGGAGACGAGAGGACTCGCTAAACTAGGGACCGGAGGAAGGAGCCCAGAGAGAGGCGGCGCTGAAACTAGGGACCGGAGGAAGGAGACCGGAGAGAGCTGCGCTGAAACTAGGGACCGGAGGAAGGAGCCCGGAGAGAGGCGGCGCTGAAACTAGGGACCGGAGGAAGGAGCCCGGAGAGACGCATCAATGAAACTAGGGACCGGAGGAAGGAGACCGGAGAGAGACTGCGCTGAAACTAGGGAACGGAGGAAGGAGACCGGAGAGAGACTGCGCTGAAACTAGGGACCGGAGGAAGGAGACCGGAGAGAGACTGCGCTGAAACTAGGGACCGGAGGAAGGAGACCGGAGAGAGGCAGCGCTGAAACTAGGGATCGGAGGAAGGAGACCGGAGAGAGACTGCGCTGAAACTAGGGACCGGAGGAAGGAGACCGGAGAGAGACGGCGCTGAAACTATGGACCGGAGGAAGGAGACAGGAGAGAGACTGCGCTGAAAATAGGGACCGGAGGAAGGAGACCGGAGAGAGGCGCGCTGAACAGGGACGGAGAATGGAGCCGGGAGAGCGTGCGTGAAACAGGATCGGAGGAAGGAGCCCGGAGAGACGCATCAATGAAACTAGGGACGAGACAGGAACCGGAGAGACTGCGCTGAAGCTAGGGGACGCGAGGAGAGAACCAGTAGGAGACTGCTAACTGGGACCGGAAGGAGAGACCGGAGAGAGATGCGCTGAAACTAGGGATCGGAGGAAGGAGACCGGAGAGAGGCAGCGCTGAAACTAGGGATCCGGGGAAGAGACCGGAGAGAGCGGCCGAAAAGGGACCGAGGAGGAGACGGAGAGAGGCGCGCTGAAACTAGGGACCGGAGGAAGGAGACCGGAGAGAGCTGCGCTGAAACTAGGGACGGCAGAAGGAGACCGAAGAACTGCGTGAACAGGACCGGAAGGAGGGACCGAGAGAGACTGCGCTGAAACTAGGGACCGGAGGAAGGAGAATCCAACTTTCATGGTTTCTAAATTGAAGCCCCAGGAGCATATTTTTTTCAATCAATACATAGTGAAAAGGTGCACAATCCCCTAGCAACCACCTCATGGCATCAAACAAAAAGATCAAATAAAATATGAGAAAATTATGAGCAAAAAAATTGTGCACTAAAAACTCAACCCAAAAATAATAAAACATGCAAAGCTCCTGATTGTGAAACATTTGCCGTGCCAAGCTGTAAAGGAAATGTCTCAATGCAAAACCACTAGCATGGCAGAGAACGGATGTGACATGCTGCCCAGGGGATGTGAAATACCAGCGACACGGATGTTTTTGGGCTGCACTTGATATAGTATAAGAAAGTGCAATAAATCTAGTAATAGAAGACGTTTGCGGCCCAATCACTGCCAGTCTGCACTTGTAGGATAGTAAACAGTAGATGGAGATGGAGTGGGATCACCCAAGGATTGCGATGGTACTTGTCTTCTTGTACTGACGAGGGAGGGCGATGCATTTTTCTATAGTTTTCCCTTTTGTTTATCAGCATTAGTCATTTCACAACCAGCTTTCCCAATCGTTAATGAGAGCCAAGGGGCAGCAGAAGGAAAAGGCAGGCAACAGGTCGAGGCTTGATATAGCAACACATGATGACCTAGAGTAACCTTGTGTATTGCACCGAGTGTGACGAGAGGAAATGAATTGTGATGATCAGGCTACAGAATGTGCAAGTCTAATATGCATAACAATTGTGTCATTCTGATCCCAAAGACCTCATCTGTCTGATATCCTGACCTTAGATAACATGCTTCCCCCAACACCGCCTGGAGCGGAGGCTGCCTGTACTCACTAGGATTCAGCCAGGATAGGACGCGCTATCTGAACAAGATAACACACAGGGTGGTTGCTTATAATGGATGCAAATGATTTCATTATAATACTGATCAGGGCTCAACAGTGGAGGAACATTCACTTTGATGCAGACAGCCTGAGGCTATAAAGACTTTTCATAGTAATACTAAACTTAAAGGGGTGCTCCTGCTATAGACTTTGATGGCAGATCAATAGAACATACATTAAAGGGGTTGTATTGTTTGAACTGTTCGGGCTCTTCAGCTAATTCTCCAAGATTGAATTAGAAATCCATTGGCGTGTCCCTCCTCCCCCCCCCCCGGTGGGGGGTCCCTCCCCCCCCCCCCCGGAGGCGTGTCCCTCCCCCCCCCCCCGGAGGCGTGTCCCCCTCCCCCCCCCCGGAGGCGTGTCCTCCTCCCCCCCCCCGGAGGCGTGTCCCTCTCCCCCCCCCCCGAGGCGTGTCCCTCCTCCCCCCCCCCAGGAGGCGTGTCCCTCCTCCCAGGAGGTGTCCCTCTCCCCCCCGGAGGCGTGTCCCTCCTCCCAGCCCCCCTCCCGGAGGCGTTGTCCCTCCTCCCAGGAGGCGTGTCCCTCCTCCCAGGAGGCGTGTCCCTCCTCCCAGGAGGCGTGTCCCTCCTCCCAGGAGGCGTGTCCCTCCTCCCAGGAGGCGTGTCCCTCCTCCCAGGAGGCGTGTCCCTCACTGAAGACCTGTGACATCATTCTGACTGTGCAGTGGAAGCAGAAGGATGTCTGCAGAGGACAGCTATACAGCCTCCAGCATGCTGCTCATGTGTCTGCAGAGCTTCAGGCTGACTCCACAAGCTCCTTGCTGTGCTATATGCGGTTATACACACAGCCTGAATTGATGAAACACTTGTGAGGACTGTACACTGCCTCCCCTCCCCCTCTGTTACCAGACAGCAGTCTGTCTTATGATGCATAGAAAAGCTCATATCTGCTAAACCAAGTGACTGAGGTAATGCAACCCAATTACAAAAGTGCTTATTTTTACTGTCCCCATAATCTGAGATATGATCTTTGTAGCGATACAACTCCTTTAATCCATTAAGGACCTGCCGGTTTTTTTTGTTGACACGTTCGTTTTTCCCTCCTTGCCTTCCCAGAGCCATAACTTTTATTTTTTCACCTACCTAGAAATACCAGGTCTTTTATTTTGCAGGACAAGATGTACTTTCCATTGGTGTTATTTACCATACCATAGAATATACTGGGAAACCGCAAAACAATTCCAAGTGGGACAAATTGTGAAAAAAACACCAAAACGTATTTTCGCCATGTTTCTGGGTGTTTTGCTTTTACGGTGGTCAATCTTCGGTAAATATAATGTGTTATCTGTATTCTAGAGGTTGATACGCATCCGGCAATACCAAACATGTAGGGTTTCCGTTATGTTTTGGTACCGTAAAAAAAAATCCAAACTTTCCATTTTTGAAATTTGCGCCGCGACGCCATTTTGTGCGACCAATAACTTTTTTGTACTAACACCTACGGGCGTCAGTGAGGGGGCATTTTTTTGCGGGCTGAAGTGTACTTTTTATCGCTAGCAGTTTGGAATGCATGTGACTTTTAATCACTTTTATTCCATTTTTTAAGTGACGTAAAAGGACCAAAACACGCAATTTTGGAGTTTGGAATTTTTTTTTCTTCTACGGTGTTCAGTGTACGGGATAAATGTTATATTTTTATAGATCGGACTTTTTCGGACGCGGCAATACCAAATTTGTGTAACTTTGTTTTCATTTGTAAAATGGGAAAAGTGGGGCGTTTTGAACATTTAATACTTTTTTTTGTACTTTGAAACTTTATTCCTTTTTTTACTGTAACATTGAGTCCCCCTATAGTACTTGACCACTAGGTGGCACGATCATTAATACAATGCATTAGACAATGCATTAGACTGTACCAAGATGGAGGTTTCCCAAACCAGGACATGGTAGTAACGAGAGCGTTCACAGGACTCCCTGCTGCCATGTCCCGGCATCAGATCGCTGCAGGTATATCCCTGCCGCATCTGAATGGTTAAACAGTGCGGGCGGGCGACGCTGCCCGCTCGCGCTGTAATGGCGGGGGAGTTTCGTGGAGCGATCCCCCTGCAAAGCCCCTTAGGGACCCTGGGACGTATGAGTATATCCAGGGTCCCTAAGAGGTTAAAGTCTGATAGGTGTGGGTCCCACCTCTTGGATGAGCCCCGGAAAGTGTTGGCTACTCTCCATTCTGTTCTATGGGAATTTTGAGTACAGCTCAGCTTTGGAAATCCCATTGAACATAGTGGAGAGTTCTGCACACGCGGTTCTCCATTTTGAGCCAACACTTTCAGGAGCCCGTTCCCAAGATAGGTAAGTGTTCTAAAAAGGTGGGACTCACACACATCAGACTGATGGTATGCCCTACTTATAAAATGCTGTTTTATAAGTATGCGAGGGCCAGCGCGTACTTCTACAATACTGAAAGCCGGCTCTCGTAGACTTTTTTTATTCTCCCTGGTGTGTAAATACCGGGAAAAAGTGACATGTCAATTGCTTTACCCGCTACGAATTATATGCTGGGGAAAACGTCGTATAGGAGAGCTATAAATTACCGTAATCACGAGGTGTATTTTGGGCGTATTGCAGTTATGTGCTGAAATACACCACACAATTATGCCGTGTAAACATACCTATAGACAGTTATTAGATGATCAGCTGAAATAGAGGATTCTGGCTGTATCTCTGTACTCACTGCACTTTGCATCCCTCTATACAGGGTCTATATTTGCTCTATATAGACCCTTATTAGCACTCACTTACGTACCCATTACCTTTACCTCCCTAGTACTATATGTATAAGGCCCCACTGACACCATATTTGACCCCTGTCCATGGCATCCATTGGAATGTCGTGAAAAAATGCATGGTTGACACTTTTTATCTGGTGCATGTCCACAAAAATAGGGAAAACGTTGTCCGTTGCCCTACAGAAACCAATTACCCCGTCGCGGACCTGCCGTGGTATTATTAGAATAAATTCTTTTACCCAACAGATACCATGAACATGGGCCGAAAATGATGTGAATGGGATAAATAACCTGCAAATAACCAGCCAAGATTACGAATGTTAAAAATATACATTATATAAGTTAAAATGTAATATAAAAATATAAATGTAATATAAAAATTAAATAATAAAAGGATATTAAAACAACAAAAATACCTGTCCTTCTAAGCCTATAGGCTGAAACACAACCCTGATTAGAAGGTATACAAGCCACAAAAAAAAAAAAAAAATCTGAAACCGTAATAGTACTTAACCTGAAGGAATGAGAGTCACAGAAGAGCTGGTCACCACTAAATTTTAACAGTATCCCAGTATCATGGACGGGGGCAGAAAATGACATCATGGGGCCATGAGGATAGAAGGAAGACGACTGGTATAAACATATTTCTGTAGATAAACTTAGGCTGTCCATTTTAATTAATAAAGGCATGTCCCCACGGCACGGGTTTTCGGCCGGTTTGCGGTTTTTCAGACCTCCTGAAAAACCGGCCGAAAATGAGCACAATTGTGCTCTATGGAAAACAGTGCAGCAGTCCCCACTGCACGGGTTTTCCACCGGCGGCAAAACATTGATCAAGCACCATCTTCCGTCCGGTTTTCGGACGGAATCTGTGCTTCTCAATGGGAGGGCTCTTCTCCGCTCATCGCGGAGAAAAGCCGTCCCGTCCCCACGGCTGTGGGGATGGCCGCAAAACAGGACAAATACCGGCCGGCAAACCGGCCAGTATTTGTCCTGTGCCGTGTAAACGCGCCCTAATCTGTGAGCAGGTTCTATTTGGGCTGAGTTTCTAACTGCTGGAAGACGAGCAGAAGCAGTGTCCATTTTAATTAGAAATTATTGTCCTGGTCAGGCCCGACTTGAATTGACATAACCATCAAGTCTGGAATTGTCCTTTAGGGGCCGTTGACACAGCATTTTTGGATCCGATTTTGGATCCAAAAATCACTCCAAAAACGCAGCGTCGATCAGATCCTAAATGGATCCAACATGCAGCTGCGTGTTTAGATACGGGTTAGATGCAGTAGGATCGAACCCTATAGTTTAAAATAGGGCTCCTGCTGCATCTGTCAGACCAAGAATTGACAGGTCATGGAACGGATCCGAAAGACACAGTGAGACCCGCATCAGTGATCAGTTGTGTGAATGTCGATGCCTGTTTCATATTAAAAGTAATGTTAATCACATTGCTCATTATTAGAGACGTGTTTGGGTCCGTTTAGGGTCCGACAGATGGATCCAAAGACGTATCTAAAAGCGTATGTAACACGGACTCAACATAGAATTAGCACAGCCTGCAGAATTGTTCAATGTAAGGGTATGTTCACATTGTTAGTCACAGCACAGGGTATAAAGGCCCAGCTGTTTTATTTTTGGGGATGGGTGAGACTCCGGGTGTAGCAGGGAAGTCAGACTTCATGATTTTTACAAATGAGACATTTCAAGTGTAATGTCAGCAATTTCCATGCTCAACGACCTGCAGTAACCTTCCCACAGCTGGCAGACAGGATGCATGTGATTTGCTTTAATGGGGCTTCCTGCAGCAAGTTGTTTCGGTAATCTGCTATACACGCGCACCAACACAGCAGAACGGAGGCGGTGCACTACACGAGTCAGTAGTGAAAAGAAATAGGCGGCATCTTATAACTGAACAGGTCGAAAAATGCGGGGGGAGGGGAAATCACTGGTTCATGCACTAACATATGGATCATAAACTATAACTAATGTTACCGGATTTGCATCCAAACTAGAATAAATACTTATTAAATCAGTGTATTCATTATGAAAACGTAATAGAAGTAAAATACAAACTATTGAAATCTAACTATTCAGTGGATTAGGCTGCGTTCACACACTCCCTTTTGAGATGCAGTTTTTGAAGCCGAAATCCAAGAACGTTTTAGTCTTTTCTCAATTGTGATCGATTCCTTGGTTTTGGGTTCAAAAAAAGCTGAGCGTGTGAACAGACGTCTAGTTTAACAGTAAAAATATGAATTGTGCTTTTTCAGGATGTACACGGTTTTTAGAGTAATCTTATCTCCATTCCATCACATTCAGCAATAGACTTCAAATGCTCAAAGAAACCCCAAAAAATTTCACTTCGGGCCATGTCAAACATTTCGCAGCAAGCCACCAAGATCTTAGTTGGTTGCAAAAATCTAAATTTATATATCCAATGCAAATGGGGAAAAAAAGCAAGTGTAATATAATTTCATTTTTCATATTTTATTCAAGCGCATTTAAAACTTCTGAGATCAAACTTATAGACAAAGAAGTCAAGTAAAAATTGCAACGAAAGTCACTATTTTTTTCTAAATTTATGCTATAAAGTTAAAGGGAAAGAAGTATCTTTCTATGCTGATCTTTACAGCAAGGAACACTTAAATGATGTCTCTTCTAAATCATGGCTAGACAAAGTGATGCTCCCAACGCTCTCGTCAGAAGAAAGAGGGATTGGGAGCACCAATTTCACTTCCAGAATTAGAAAGAGCTATAGCTTGTTTAAAACCACACAAAGCCCCAGACGGATTCACCGGAGAATTTTATAAAATCCTGAAAGTACAGATATCCTCATCTTTTAGCTCTCTACAATGGTTTCTTATCTGGAAGTGAAATCCCAGCGCAGATGAACACTGCACACATTAAAGTACTACCGAAACCAGGAAAAGATCAGACCCTTGCTTCCTCTTACAGGCCAATTTCGCTAATTAATGTTGACCTAAAACTTATGGCAAAAATATTGGCGGATAGACTGGCAGGGAAAACTCCCCAAATTAATATGAAAACAACAGGTGGGATTTGTTCAGAACAGCTCCACAGTGGCGAACATAAAAAAGGGTTTACTCACCATCCTTGATGAAGTTAAAATGAGAGGCCATCTCCATAAAACAGCTGCCCTCCTAACTATAGATGCAGAAAAGGCCTTTGATCAGGTAGACTGGGGATGGCTGGGACTAGTTCTGGACAAAATTCACTTAACGGGACCTTTCAGAACCTTTATAGCTCCCTGTATCCTGCCCCAATGGCCGTATATGCATTCCTGGCTTCCTTTCAGCCCCTTCTTATTACAAAGAGGAACGAGGACAGGATGTCCTTTATCCCCTCTTCTGTTCAATCTTGCAGTTGAACCCTTGGCTAGGTTCTTGTTGTCATCTTCTACATTCAAGGGCATTGAGGTGGGGGGAAAGGAAGTCAAATTGGCTATGTTCGCTGATGACAATCTTTTTTATGAAAAACCCGGACTTAAGACCTGGAACCCCTACTACATCAACCGTTTTTCCGGTTTTAAAATTAATGAGTCTAAATCAGAACTCTCGAACATCGCTAAGAGACCCAACACTGCTTTGCCCCCTTATGTACAAAATTCTGTAACAATAGCCAAATCCGCAATAAAATATTTAGGTATCCAAATTGGACAAACCCCAGATTCTCTATATAGATTAAATTTCCCTCCCATCATTCTGAAAGTGGTAAGAGAATTGCACAGATGGGAAAAAACTCCCCCTCCCGCTATTGGCAAAATGTCATTTGGTTAAAATGATTAGCTTTCCAAAACTTCTGTATCCTCTCCAAACAATCCCTCTTCTTTTAAAACATTCAGACGTTAAGATTATCCAAGCTGCCTTTTCAAGGTTTATATGGGGCTCGAAACATCCTACGATGGCCCTGGCTAAATTAATGTTGCCGAGGGATGAATTTCCCAGATGTGAGGAAATACAACCTGGCATGCATTTTCAGACATTGCAATGATTTGATCAACAAAACCTCCTTTTTTTTCTTATTTTAGCATAGAAACAGATCTGGCAAACCCATGGAATTTGTCAGCTCTCCTACATACCAAATTTGCATCTCTACCCCAGCACATCAAGGGAACATCTCTCGCATCCGCTCATTCCTCGGCTATGACACTACAAAAATGCTGGTCCATGCCCTTGTCATCTCCCGCCTAGACTACTGCAACATCCTTCTCAGTGGCCTCCCAGCTAGCACCCTCACTCCCCTCCAATCCATCCTTAACTCTGCTGCCCGTCTTATCCACCTCTCTCCTCACTACTCCTCTGCCTCTCCCCTCTGCCAATCCCTTCACTGGCTTCCCATTGCCCAGCGAATTCATTTCAAGCTACTAACCATGACCTACAAGTCTCTCCATGACCTCTCCCCTCCATACGTCTCTGCCCTAATTTCCAAATATCTCCCCCCACGCACTCTCCGCTCCTCACAGGACCTTCTCCTCTGCTCTCCCCTTATCAGCTCCTCACACAACCGTCTCCAAGACTTCTCCCGTGCTTCACCCACACTCTGGAACTCACTGCCCCAACACCTCAGACTCTCATCTACTTTCATTTGCCTCAAAAGCAACCTGAAAACCCATTTCTTCAGGCTTGCCTATAACCTTCACTAAACTTGTCACTACTTCCTCCACAGACATGTCTGCACTTACCTCCTGTCTCTTTCCCCCTCCTTGTAGATTGTAAGCCTCGCGGGTAGGGTCCTCTCTCCCTCTGTCATTATCCCTTATCACTGTACTCGTTTGACTTATGTAATGTATGTAACCCCCTCGAATGTACAGCGCCCTGGAATCAATGGCGCCTTAAAATTAATAATAATAATAAGTGTCCTCATGAAAGACACTATAGCAGCATGGAAAGCCAGTAGGAAACTATATAACATCCCCTTTTCTGTAAGTAAATACATGCCTTTTAGATATCACCCAGAATTCCCACAAGGAATTCATAATAACCACTTTAGAATATGGGAGGAAAAGGGGCTGAATTGTCTTCGGCATCTTTATGATGTTCAACAACACGACTTTCTCTTTCCAAGATTTAAGAACTAAGTATAATCTGCCTAACTCTCATTTCTTAGCCCATAGACAAATTATTGGCTTTATCAAATCCAAAATATTAAACCTTAACAGGGAACTACCCATTGGCCCTTTAGATTCCTTAATTGAACTGACCTCAGTAAAAGCGTCGCTGTCGCTAATATATAACAAACCGAGAGAAAAAGATTCAGAGGGATGGCATGAAAAACTTTTTGCAAAATGGGAAAGGGAGTTTCCGGGAGATAATATCCCTCAAATAATTTTAAAAGGGTGGAATAACATACGCAAGGCTGATATCAGTGAGAAGTGGAGGGGAAACGCACTTTAAAATTCATACACCATGCAATCTATGGATTTGATATTCCCCCGCATCCTTTAGCCCCAAACCGAATAACCGCTTGCCCCAAATGCTCTCAGCCAAAATCAACTATGATTCATGGAATGTGGACGTGTAGGGCACCCCAGCGATTGTGGAAAATAATAACTGAACTAAAAGCCAGGTTAGGGATCAAAGTTAATTTATCCCCAAATATTCTCCTATTTCATGATTTCCCAGAAGACACTAAATTCCCTAATTTGCCTCATTTAATCTTACTAGCAACCAAACTATGTCTTCTAAATAAATGGCTGGAGCCAGAACCTCCAGGTACCCTTGAAATATTTAATCAAATTAAATATTACATGCAAATGGATCAAGTGGAAACCAAAATGGCAAAAAATACACAGGAAACATTTTTAAAAAAATGGAGACCGTTCATTGAAAACTGTTTAGAAAATGAGGAAATCCAACGAATAATGATCCCCTTTAAAGATACAAGTTGGTATCTGAAAGCTTGCATCGCTAATTCATTGGGTAGATTAAAAACAACATGATGCAGCCTGGGGTTCAGTTCTTGTGGGTCTGGGGGCTTGCTGGGGGAACATAAGTAGACTCAAGAAATTCAGTTGCCACGAGAAAAATTGCTATGTTACTTTTTGCCCACGGTGCTTCCACTATAATACCCCCCCCCACCCTTATTTTAATTATTTTTTAAATTTTTTATTTATTTATTTATTTATTTTTTTTATATATTTTTTACCACAATATTTAATAGTTTTTAAGATGTTTAACTGACCACGAGTTAATATTATCCTGTTTGAGACATACTACTATGTGACATGAGATAATCATTTAGAATATCATTCTCGAACTTCTCAGCTTAATCCAGCTATGGTTATCTCTCAGAATGATAGACTGTAAACTGTTATATGATTGTTTATGTGGTATGTAATTTTGCACCCAGTTTCTGTTGTATATTGAAAAATGTTTTCAAATAAAAAAAAAAAAAAAAAAAAAGGGAAAGTAGAAGCCAGTATGCCGATCAGCTGGTTGCACCAGAGATGCCCTTTTTTTTTTTTTTTTTTTTTTTTAAACTGTGTTCAAGCTTTTTAAAACAAACGTTAAATGGATCCAGGATGGAGACAAAATAGAAAAAAAAAAAAAAAGAAAAAAGGACATACTTACCTCCCGGTCCCCCACTGCTGCTGCACTCTAGCGCCTCAGGATCCACTCCACCAGCAGGGGCTTGATATCTATGGTAAGTGAACCAAGACGAGGTCTCTGCTGCTGGAAACCACAGGAAGCGAAGAGGAGCAGATTCCAGGGGGCTGCAGAACTGCAGCAGTGGGGGACTGGAAGGCAAGTATGCCCTTTATTTTCTATTTCCCCAACCCTGGACCCATTTAACAGTAACTTTATTAAACTGGAACACCCCTCCAATCATAAGCCACATCAAGGTATACATTATCATTAGATGGCAGACAGTGAAGCGGCTCATTGAGTAGGGTCCTCACAACCCCTGAAAGAGTTCATAAAGGTTACAAAAAAAACAAATGACATTGCCAAGATGTTTCAGGTGTCGATGGTCTCCTTTTGTGTCTGGTCACAAATTGCCATCATTGTGGTTAGGGCTTAGGTCAACTATTATAAGCATAGATTAACACATGCACATCATGTAAGCGGAAACAGAGGGAATTTCCAGTGTACCCTTACATTTTTAATCCCCTCTACAAGGTCGAGAAACCAGTAAGACTTGTACCCGAGCAAGAGGCCTCCCACTCTGACTGGTTTGTAAACTACAGACTCCCAGTAACGTTTGCCATCCACAGGAAAATTACCACTAGATCACGCAATTTAATTAGACAGCTGGGGGCACTGGTGGCCCCTCTACCCCTAATGTATCGTTTGTTGTGTATCTATTTTAATCAGCGTTTGGCATTATTGGAGGATGCCAATGACAGCTGCTTCTAATCTGGGAAAACGGCCAGCGCTTACCCCACATCACTATCAAATACACTGTAGAGAAACGTTCACAAAACTGGTCAGAAGTCCTTGTGGACGAGAATGTGTTCCTGCACCTAGGTCCACAGCTGCCCTACTGGGCTCATTGAATTCTCCTCATTGGATAAACAGCCTTCTTTTTAGGTTTTAGCATACACTACGAAGCCTCTTCGGGGAATGTGCCAGATGCCAGCTGCTCTCACCAAACGTTCCTTTGAAGCCAAGGAATTATAACCTTCAGCACCTGCTAAAATGGCTCAATTGTAACTAGATCCATCCATGATCTACAAACTGCAGCCTCATCAGCTAATAGGTAGTCACAAACAGCCCGACCACAACGCGTGATGTGAACTCTGATAACCCATTTCACTAAGTGCCCTAGACTACCATTACTTCTTATATAGGTCTCATTGTATTTGCCAGCTTTTCCTCATTCGGATATATCTCATCTTGCAATGGTTACAATTAAAGGGGTGTTCCATGACTAAAAAAGAAAAAAAAAAAAAAAAAAAGGTCATTATAACCAATAAGGGTGGATAAAAATCAATGTTTTTTTAAAAAAAAAAAATAAAAAAAAATCTTTTTTTTTTTATTTAAATCGGATTTTTTTTCAATAAACTGCTTTTTTGAGGAAAATATTTTACCATCCAAAGGTTCTTCCATCATGAGATAAAGCTGAGTTGTTTAACTCAGTAGAATAAAGGCTGTATATGTGTAACATTCACAATGCCATGCTCCTTCAAGAGGTTTCTGTAGGATTAGTGGGCAGTTTCTCTTCTATATTATCACAGACGCTCGCTTTACTTACGCAGTTCTCAAAACTGAATTTGACTCCGCAGAGGTCCCACAGCAAAAATGTTACAACATTAACAGAGTTGAGAAAAAGACCTTAATCCTATTGTTCTACAAACCTATGAATACAGAATCAACCCCTTCAGTGCCAAGAAGTTAGACAATATGTTTCTGAATGTTTGGAGTGGAATAGATCTGCACAACACAAGAAATGTGAATCTAATGGAGGGGGGGA